>PVJL010001508.1:46652-258625 GCA_004026885.1 Lyroderma lyra | reverse complement strand
CCCCCCCCGCCGCCTTTGTGTTCTCTGTAAAGAAAGGATGAAATAGTCAGTTCCTTAAGGGATAAATAAATACACCAACATTTATAGAAAACAGTTTATGGGTTGACAGTCTCTTCTCTGAAATCCTCAGGGCCAGATGTTGCTGGAATTCAGAATTATTCCAATTTCAGAAAGGGAGTGAGATGCATTTCCCATAAGTTGAGTATTACCCACAGCAGAGTCTAGAGGCAGTCGGTACCCAAACACACACGAGTTTTCTGCCACCAAACATGTGACTATCCCCATTAAGAAAGGCCTATGAAGACTGTAAACAGCACCCTGTCCCTTTTGGTCAGGTTTACCCCCAAATGAGGTTGCCACAGAATTATTTTAAAAATCAGACAATTTTGGATTTAGGATTATATGAGGGACTGTCACCTTCTAATATTACTGTGATCAAATAAATTGAAGGTTTTCTTATCAGACAAAAGTTAATGAGTCTGCTGATGAAGGACAGAAACAGGAGCCTTTGGAGATCCCGGTATCTCAGAAACCCCTTTGGTTTTAACCTGCATTTCCTTGGTTTTTACTGGCTAGTAGGGGCATATGGGAAGGATGAAGAGGAAAAGAAGTCAGAATCAAGGACAGGTTGATTCCACACTCTTAGATGCCGATGAACAAAAGCGCAGAACCTGAGGGCCCCCAAGCTTCTTGCAAAATGCTCCCTCCGTGATGCTTTTAGGGCGGTTATTACGTTTAAGGCCCTGTGGTCCACATGCTACAGCTCTGCTACTGCTCTTGGTCCCCAGGGGCAATCTTGAAACTGTTTTAAATTTGATTCTGCCCCACTCACGTCACGTATCTCACTTTCCCCCTTCAGGATCTGGTCACTTCCGCAGTCTTTCCGATGTGACTCTTGTTCCGTTCACCCTCACTGGTGCCTAGTGGCGCCTGTGCTCTTAAGGTCTCTAGAAATGAAGCGCCTTAGTCTGGACGAATCTTTCAGGACCTGACAATGCTGAAAACTGACCTGGTCTAGTTCTCATAGTGAATTGAGGTTAAAACCAGGACTTAGAACTCGGATCTTTTGGCTCCTGACCCAGTGCCATTTTTCTTGGAAAATAAGGATGAATTCAAAAGGTGCCTATTAAAGAGCTGCTACATGCAAGACACTGCAAAGAGCATTCTTTCTTCTTCTTATAAATATTAGTGATACTCTACCCCACCAATATAAATTAAAAGTGGCAAAAGTACTGAAGATGTTAGACACGATACATTACTTACATATGAATGGGAATATATACGTATGCGCGTGCGCACACACACACACACACACACACACACAGCTATAAGGAATTAGTTTCCGTGGAGATCGTGCAGTTCAGTGTGAACACGGTGGCACACCCAGCAAATCCATGTGCCTAGGTGATAGTGGAGTATCTGTCATTGTTACTGACAAGATCGAATCCTTGTTCTATCATATGCCCAGTGTGAAGAGTACGCAAGGTCCTGGAATAACGTCCATTTCATTCAACGTCGTTTCCTTTTAAAGATGAGATGCCACAGGAACTCAACTCTTGTTTATGTCAATTAGCCTGCAGTAAAACTGGTTTCATTATATTAACATCGTTTCACCACAGTTCTAAGAACTTACCAGAGACATTAAACGAGGCCTTCCTGGAGTGAGGGTGGATTGTTTGAATCCCTCTCAGCACCTACTAGCTATATGGCTTTGGAAAATCACTTAACCTCTCTTACCTCCACTTTCCTCGCCTATAAGATGCAGTTCCACATGGGTTATAACATTCCTTCTTGGGAGACTGAATGAGATATCCCGTGAAAAGCTTTTAGCATAGTGGCTAGCACAGAATCAGCCCTCTACCAAGTTAGCCCAGACTAAGAAAGAATGATCTGAAGAACTCAAATATGATTACCCTGACCCTACTTCTCAAGTAAAAGTGCTAAATGCTGTAAAATGTCACACCTGAAATAAAATGAACACTTCTGGTTGTATCTGAACAGTAGCAAGAAATCGAAAGGGCAGATTTTATGATGAACACTAACTATGGGAAAGAGCCAGATTTTATTTTCTCAGTGGTTAATACCCTAGAGGGTGACCAAGTGTACAGCAGGCAATTTGTTGAGATGTTACATTTTCTTTGCTCAGTCACTGTGGCCTCTAGCAAGCGGCTTCCCTGGGCCCTGGTTTCCCATGTGAAAAATGAGAGGGCTGGATGGGACGAAGTCCAAGGCTTCTGCAAGTACTACAGGTGTGACATTTATGAAATGAAGAGCCTGAAGATGGTTGCCATGGGTACAGAGTCTAGAAATTCTTGTCCCAAGCCAGCATTTTCATTCCTATGAATGCAAATGGTAGATTAATCCACTGACATGTGGGACAGACCTAGGTGAAACTGTGCAACAGCCAAGGTGGTCTTCAGTTATCCCACCCCTCCCATGCCAGGAGATGGGTACAGAGGGAGCGGAACTCATTAGCACTGCGGCATGTTTGTTAGAAAGCGCAGCCGGGCGCTTGGGCCACAGGACGCAGAAGGCTGTGTACAAACGCAGACGTGACGCGGAGGGTGGTAATCGTTCTAGTGCCCAGTTTTCTTAGTACTCATAAGGCTGCAATGACAGGTATGGGAAGGTTTTAGTGCGACATGCACATTAAGAGAATTTCTACAAGTCCATCAGTATGAACGACAAGAGCCTAACAAATGAACCAACCGAACCCTTTCATATTATAGAGGGAAAACCTCTTTCCGTAGCTTCGGTTGTAGAGTTCACAAAGGTCAAAGCCAGGTTTTGTACATTTCAGTGCACCGTTCTTCCCACGCACAGTACATTTCTTGCATTTGTAGCCCCCTTTATCTTTTTTTTTTTTTTTTAATGTCATTTCCTTTGTCAGTGACAATGAGTCTGGGAGGCAAGCAGGACAGGTACTGCTAACCTCGTTGTTCCGATGGAGAAAGCAGCTCGGAGGTTACACGGCTTCTTCAGGTCCCAGGAGATGCAGGTCTGACTGCCCCCGCCCGCGTTCTCCCTGCACCGCGTGCACCTACCTAAGCTAAAGCAGCTTTGGGAGACATTTTCCACGTACACCCCACAAAAGCCGTGAGGCACATGTCGTCACTGTCACGTCCCAGATGAGAGAGCGTTACTCTGGCTGGAAACCACGGAGCACTCCCAGTAGTGTCTGGGGCATTCTGACACTAAATACAAAGTGGTGTTGAATGAGCTGCTGTTATTACTTACGGAACTCAGGGGCAAATACCTCCGCCCTGTTCAGCCAGCGTTTACTGAATGGGGCTGTATGCCAAGTATTGTGCCAGTCACTCAGGGTACAAGAATGCGACGTGACGTACACCTTCCACATGATCACTACCGGGAGATTAATAAATGCCCCCTCCTGAGAGAAGTTCCCAGATCACCCTGAGAAAAATGTCAGGGAACCTGCTTATAGATGGCCTGACTAGTCCTTTATTCCTGTAACCAGGTCAGCTGACATTCAGCTTTGGCCTAGTTGTTACCTCTCTAACTGTGAACCCCACCTTCCAGGCAAAGTGGTAAGATGGGCCTGAGGTACCTCCATTTTATGAAAAAGAGAAAATAGCTTGTCAAAGAGGTGAAGGAACTCGACGACAGAAGTACAGTTCGTAAAAGGTTAGGTTTTCTTATGCTAGAGCAGTTTTCCTTGCACAGGTCCAATAAGCTTTCCACAGTACAAGGCCACACACCACCCCCAGAGACTGGTTGTGCTGACTGACTACAGGGAGAGGAGGATGCAAGACTGGTTCACAGAAACAGGGCCTGAAGTACCTTCTGGAACTTTTGGGCCTCAAAGGATCTGGGACTGGAGAAAAGAATCGGGAAGAAAGGCTATTAAATAAAATGGCAGGGCAGTATGTTTCCACTTAGAAGACCAGTCTCTGTCATTTCTTCTGTCACTCTTAACATAAATGCCAGATACCTACCCCAGGAATTACAGCACAAATAAATATACGCATTCCTACAGAGAAGAGTAGCTCTCCTATAACATTCTGCAAGTGTACCTGCTGGGTATATTTTATTTCTTTCTTTCAAAAAGATGAATACAGAATGTGTGCTCATATCACTGAATCAACATAATCCAAATATAAAGGCACTAGGAGTAACAAACATCCTTATGCAGAAATAAATAGTAAGATGGAACTTTTGCACTCTCTTTACTTATCGTGTGCAAGCATGGAAAACATTTTTCTTTAAAAAGTGAATAAAATTACCTTTGCAGGAAAGATTTTAAGAGAGCCCTCATAGTAGAGATTTTATAACCAGATTAAGAGCAACATTGTCTGCTCTTACTTTACAAGGGCAAAATAGTAACTACTATTGCATACAACTTTATAAAATGGTTTCAGCACTGGAATCAGAATTTTCACAATGATTTTTGTAATTGTTTGAAGTTTGTCTTACCCATGACAGTGTAAGCTCCACAAAAGAAGGAATCAGAGTGGGTTGTGCCTATACTTCGGTGCTTTTACAATGAAGCTAGACCATAGTTCCTTATAATTTCTACTCAAAGCTTTATATATGTACATATCTTTACATGAACAGAAGTGTTTTTCTCAGGGAATAATTTATGCAAAATCAGCTGAAACCAGCTGATTGAATATCATAATCTCATCTGAATGACAACAGTGATTGCAGCATATGTAGCACAGGGTGAGACAGTCCAACAAGGTCACTCTCTAAGTAGGTACTCATCAACTAGTGATTAATGACAAAGCTGCTGGATGTAGCTGACAGCCTATAATTATGGCTCCTCTTTAATAAATATCTGTTTATTGCTTAGCAGGTAACATTTTATGGTTTTCTCTACAATGTTAATGGAAAGTGCCATAAAGAAAACTTTATTACCTTAATGCATTTACATATTTTAGATTATTTTTCATATATCCTCTATGATCTAAGTAAGCAGAATAATGCAATTTTTACACTCCATGTTTCCCTCAAGACAAAAGTAGAACTGTTTTTACTGGGTGCTGATACCCATGACTTCTGAGGAGGAGCGGTGGGTGGGAACATTGGACAGTCAGTTTAAATGGCAACTGTCAGCAGTTTCTGGTTCAGCCTCTTCTTAGTCCCAGTAAATTTATATTAAAAAAGGAAAACTCATAACCAAATGGACGTTAAAACTACAAATAATCGTTACTAGAATATAAGAGTCATGAAGTTGAATTAAGAAAACCTCTCCAAGCTTTACTCCAAAGATAAAGGAGGTGCTTGGTGCCACCTCACTGATCAAGAGTCTGTCCAATGAGAAAGTTGGCCAACCTCTAATGACTTGCCCAGAAGCTGTCCTCAAACCAGGTTCCCTGGCTCTGTTTCCCACAGTCATTCAGAAAGCAACTAGTAGAATACAGTATGAATGGAGGAAGATGGCTGATCTTGGTGCCACATTGCATAGTTTGAGCTACAGACCACAATAGGAGTGGATGCAGTAGGTGCTTTGATAGCAGAGAATAATCTTCTTTTCCTTTAACTCAAAGAACTGAGTAATGAGATTTGGAAATCTCTCACCTTAGCACGAGAACTGCACTAGATTACAGATCGCCAAAAAATAGCAACCAGGCTGAAAACTAGGCACATAGATATATCTTCCTGATGTAGGTCTAGAAATAGAATTTATAATCACAAAAGTGGATAATTACCAACTAACTTCAAATACAAAAAGGTTTTTGTCTCATTTCAGGATCAAGGTAAACAGCATATCAACTTGAAAACTCATATAAGTAAACCTGTAAAAAATGATATATTCTATAAGTAATCAGATATTTTAAAGCAACTGTACGGAATACCAGGATGAAGAGAAAATGAAGCAGTATGAGGACTAGATGGAGAGTAAGGAAACTAAAAATTTAATAAGAGAATTAGATCATGTTAGAGGTAGTAGAGAGCATTAACAAATTTGAAGTTAAAAGTATATTTAATAATACTACAGAAAACAGAATCACTGATATGAAAGGACACATTTGAGAACAATCTTAGACATGACAAAAAAAAGAAAACATGGAAAAGATGACAGTGAACACAGTGTTTCTAGAAAAAGAAACAAAAAAAATAACAGAAAGTTGGAGAAACCATTCATGAAATAAAATATAAACATAAAACAAGAAAAGCAGATTAGAAGAAAAAAAAGACAATGAACGGAGGACTAATTCAAGTAATGGTGATAAAAATCTTAAAGGCTAAAATAATACAAGCATCCAAATGCCAGGTTGGCATTAGACTTTTCTTTTACAATATGCAGTGCCGGCCTAAACAACGAAGCTTGCCCTACTACATTTTCAGGAAAAAAGGCTGGAACATGAAATATTAAACCCAACTAATTACCATTCCTATGTCATGTCCCATTCTCAGTATCAGAAACTCTTGAAAACTATGAGGGCTGTCCAAAAGACTCCAGCCATAAATGCCTCTATATTTCATATTACACAGCTGGATACTTTCCAGCCAGCTCTCATATATAACTCCATGAGTACTTAATAAATTACTCTAAGATATACTCTGAGAAATGAGGCAAGATCCAGAACTTAATAATTAATTAGGAAATTTGGTGTAAGGGAATAATAGGTGAAACTGAGTAAGCTGAGAATGGAACTATTTGTTGTACATATTATTATAAAGCTAACTGAAAATATAAGTTTCAAAAAAAATGTCACAAATTTTAGCAACGATCTTGTCTTAGAAACCAAGATTGTATCAATAACTTCTATATGGAATTTCAAATGGTATTGTTTTGCTCTTAATTTTGAAAACTATAGAAATGGAGAACTTTTTTAAAACCTGAGGATAATCCTTAAAGAAAACAAATAAAGAGAAAAGAAACGTAAAATATAAAATGAGATGAGATCAATTAGACCTTGCATAATTATAACAACAATTTTAAGTTGCTAAATTTTCTTATTAAAAGGTACAGATTCCAAGATAGTAGTTTTAACATTTACAATAAAACCAAGTTTTAGAATTAGGTTTATGTTAAAAGTAGGTACACACATACACACTAGTATGTTTATCCAGCATCTACAACAAAAGTAGCAGTCAGAACGTTAACATCAGACAAGGAATACTTAGAGATAAAAAAATACTTTAAGTCATAGTTTATGTGCTTTCAACATAACATTGAAATAGATAATCAAAGCTGTTATATATAAAATATAATAATGAGGTGTAATTTTACTATATGACTCAGTTTATTAAGTTAAATAAGAAATATGAGTAATGATACAAAGGTATAAAATACTTAATATCACTTTTATCACAAAAACCCATACTAATCTATAATCCAAAAAACGTTACTTAAAAAAAAAAAAAAACAAAATCTAGTGAAGACAATGATCTGACAACAATGTAATAAAATATTAAATTAATTTTTAAAAATTACAAATTAAAAACTGTTTCCTCAATTATTCAAGTAAAAGAGAAAATGTAAACAGTAAAAAATGAAAAATATGGACTATTTGCAAAATGATGACAACAAAATGAATGAATATTGAAACTAAAAGATATGGCCAAAGGCCCAATCAGAGAGAGATTCATAGTTTTGTGCTTTTGTGTTTAAACAATAAGCTATTAAAATAAATTGCTTACTGCAAGAAGTTAGAATAAAAGAAATCAAGGATTCCTATGGATAACAGGATGATGGAATTTAAAAAAAGACAGAAATGACTGAATTAAGTAGGGGAGAACATTTAGTTTAGTACAACATAGAAACTAAAAAAAGGTATTTACTGTTCCTGAATTCAACTTTGGAGATACCAAAAAAGAAAAAAAAAAAAAAAAAAAGGAACATGGATGAGCTTCAGTTAACAAAAAAGCTTATGAGAAACTCATAAGAGACAGAACACAGATGTTTCTAGATGTTTTGCTGGGAAATAAGGATCTGAAGCAGGAAAATGTCAGCAACTAGGAATGGGAGTCAGCAATCTAATTAATCTTTAATCTTCCATACGTGACCTGGGTAAGCCTGCATCTGGAGGTAGATTAGAGACAATCTATTCCATTGCCCAGAAGTTTAAACATCTTGTACACTAACTTAACCTTTGGTGTCATGTGATAAAGTAGCAGCACCAGAATGATGGTAAATTAATATGAGGGAAGCACTGAAATCCCGTTAAGAGTTAGAAAAAGTATAAGTGAATAGAATCTAATTATTTGGTAAAAGGCATACCTATAAATGTATTTAACTAAAACCCCTGAACTACAAAAAAAAAAAAAAAAAAAATGGAGAGGGGAAGAGAGAGATGAGAGTATGCTATAGCAATTAGAATGGTAAAGACATAGCTATTGGTCTGTTTTCTATATTTCTAGGAGTAAATAACTTAAGGCTGAGTCAAAGTTACTCAGGGGTAATCTCTATAAAAATAGAATAAAATGTATAACTTTTAAGAAACAGATGAAAATTGGATGTATTTAATGACAAGTAGGTTAAAAGAGAAACAAAAAGAAAGGGAAACTGTAAAATATGAAATAAGTTGGCAGATGTAAATTCTAATATGAAAGTGATTACAGTAAATGTAAATAAGTTAAACTCACCAATTAGCTGACAAAGATTCTCAGTGTAGTATAAAAGTAGGATTAAGGAACAGGCTGACTAAAGGAAACACATTTAAACAAAAGGATATGAAATGGCTATAAACAAAAAGATAGAAAAAAATGAATGCTGTGAAAAAATAGGAAGCAAAAGAAAGACAGTTTTGAATTTTTACTATCAGACAAAATAGAGTTTGTGATAAAATGCATCATAAAGGACAAGAAAGGTGCTACAATCAGCCAAGAACTTGTATATCCTGAATATAAATGCAGCCAACTGATAGAATTATAGGAAAAAAAACTGTTGCTTGTGATTTTAACATATGCTTTTCCAATTAGTTGATAAGGAAACAAAATCTAAGCCACGCTTTAGACAAACGCATGTGTTTGTATTATTAATCTTGTTCATCAAAATGAAAAGCATTTATAAATTTCATACCTAAATTCAGAATAAGTGTGCTTTTGCATACAAGAAAAATATTTAAACAAAATTGTTTATAACTTAAGCTACAAAAGAATTGTCAAAAATTCTAAACAGTTATCATATGGAATATCTTCTGAGCAGAGTGTGATAAAATTAGAACCCAATAACCAAAGGATAGCAAAAGTAAGTTCCTTATGTCTAGAAAGTAAAATATACCACTAAATAATTTTTGTGTTGAAGAGGAAATCCCAAGAGAAAACTAAAACAAGTGACAATGGCATTCTAAATGCAAAAATTTATGACATGTATCTAAAGCATACTATAGCTTTAAATATACTTACAGTATGTAAGAATTATCAAAAATAAATGTAGTAAACACAATTGATTAATACCAATAAAGAAGAAAGGATGAGAAATAAAGATGTTGGTAGGAAATAATAAAATAGGTACTTTTTAATTAAAAAATAATAATATAAAAAACAGTATTTCAGACATAATTCTAGAAAATGACTAAAAAATGAAAATATTCAAATAAAAATGAATAAAGGGTAACTAATTATGATATAAAAAATTTCAGTATTTTAAAATTATATTATAAAAATATAAATTAATAAATATGAATGCCTAGAGGAAATATATGAATTTCTTGAGAAGTGCAAACATATCAAAATTGGCCCAAGAAAAACTTGAAAACTTGAATAGAGTAATAGCTATTATAAAAGGTATTTAAAATCTTCCTCCATAAAGGCACAGATGGTTTTATGGCTGAGTAATAAACTTTCAGGAAACAGTAATTTCTACCTTATGCAGGTCATTAAGTCTCTCTTATTAAAGTCATTTCTGAAACTAGAAAAATAAAGAAACCTTAACTTATATCAAAGCCAACATAATCTTTGTGGCAGCTTTTGATTAATCCACTCTAGTTAACATTTTCTGTTATTTACAGGTGGATGCTTATGTAACTAATAGAGGGGACTATAAAATAGAAGGGACTATAAAATTTTAGAGGTCAGAAAAAAAAGACTTGAATTAAACAGCTATATTCTATAAGCTTGGATTAACAGAATCAATGTGATGAAACTTGCTACTTGTCTGCAATTTAATGTAATTACAATAAAAATTACAAAAGTTTTTTCAAGGGTTTTAATAAAACGATTCAAATGTTTTCTTGAATAAACTGAAAAGTATAGGAATTTCTGAAGAAAAGAGATAGATTGGACTTATTCTATTTATATATATTTATAAATATATAGAATATATATTTAATTTGATATGTATTCTAGTAGTATTTCAGCAAAGAATGAGTAAATGGCACAGAATATAAAGACCAAAAGCAGTCCAGAGTGTAAAAGCACAAATTCTGTAGCTAGTAATGCTGGCCCTCCAACCAGAGGGAATGGGTAAATGAGCATTGAATAAAAGTGCTAGTCATCTTGTCAACTATTTGGAAAAATTTAATTAAGTATCTGTTTTGTATTAGATAACACATTCCAGTATAAGCTTGAGAACATTAATTCACCAAATATTTAACACCTAACTATATGCCAAGGACTGTGCAAAGACTGAGGATATATAATAGTGAGCCAAACTAGAGGAGCTTAGAGTCTACTAAGGTACATAATAGGCTAAAAGTAAGACTGACTGAGATAATGTCAGACTGAAGTGCTTTGTCCAAATAGTACAATGTGTACTTTAAGAGACTTTGTACAGAATCCAATACAACATGATTATTCACTTCCACCCCAAGTTTTGTGCAGTCTGATGAAAAATATCTAGTGCTATACAGTATTTGGACGAGTGTGTTAATCACATTAAGTCATTTAAAACTGTGATGGTGGCACTGTACAAGATACAGATGCTTTGTAAGAATGTCACACAGTTGATACTTGGTGGCAATCCCCTGAATATATTAATATGTTAAGTATAATACAAAAGAAAATCAATGAATTAGAAGTGAAATGATGTGGTATTTGTCTGTTCTTGAAAGCCAAAATTAAAGGACAACTATAGATTTGGTTACTCAGGCTAAAAATAAATCAGCCATGTTATAGAGAATGGGTCTAGATCACGCAGCAGTCTACACAAAGGTCAGATAGCAAATAAATTAGGAACTGCAGGCCATATGGTCTCTGTGCAACCACTCAACTTTGCTGTTGAAGCATGAAAGCAGTCAAAAATAATAAATGGATGTCTATGGTTGTGTTTCAATAAAACTTTATTTACAAAGAAAAGGCAGTGGGTAGATCTGGACAAAGGGTCACAGTTTGCTGACCCCTGGTCTAGATCAGGCAGTTGTCTATACAATGGTGTACACTTCAAACAATATTTATAAAGCATTGAGGCCCTGGTTCAATTTAGAAAATGAAAGATATAACCTTCCTTATACTATTTATGCTTTTTAGCCTCGTTAGCTTCCATAAAAGAATGTGGACCCTACTTCTAGCTCAATTATCTACCAAAGAGAAGGGGCCATTCTCACCCAGCAACATGGAAGAGCTGTACCGTAGGTTTTGGCCAGGATAAACTACCTTGATCTTACTGCCTCCAAGTTGAATTGAGAGTTAAAACACCCAAGAAAGATTTCTAAAGAACACAGTCTACCTAGTCTTCTAGATAATCTTTATTCTTGGGCCAAATTAGAGCCATGGAGACAAAGGTACCTGTATTATATCTCTTCAATTCAGCCACTTCTTTCAGAAGAACTTTATTTTTCTGCACTGCTCTTTGGTTTAAAGATATCAGTTAGTCTAGAAAGGCTTTATAAGAAATGGTCCTAAGATAGCTATTGCTACCCTGCTGTAAGGGAATTCTGAGTTTTGTGATTATTATATAATAGTGTACTTTATTGTCACTGAGACATTCTGATTTAGAAGGGAATAATCATAAATCAGCTGAAAAACTCACGTATTTTGCCTCATGGGCTCTGTGAACTATATAAATGGAAAGGTTTAACCCTACTAATAGCAATAGGTGGAAGAGAGAAGGGCACTCTCAATACATACATACATTTCTGTATCAACAAAAAGAGCCATTCTGGTGGCAACCTGACATTAAAATTCACAAGGCCCCAGAATATTCATATTCCTCAATAATCCCAAAGTGAGAAATCATGCTAAAGATATGTTACACAGATATTTATTGCAGTATTACTTTTAGTAATAATTTTAGAAAGACCTACAAAGAAAATGTTCCAAAACAAGGAATTAAGAAGATAAATCATAAAGGATCCATAAGACTGAAATAACAGTGAAAAAGCATCACTTATGGAAGAACATTTGATGACATGGGAAAGTCCTAATAATACAAATTTAAGTATAAAACAATTGAGTATAAAACAATACAAATTTTATGTATAAAGAGTAGGAATCGAATACAGTATACATTGTATAATCATAATACCATGATACTGGGATTATATGTGATTTGGTATTTATACAAATCTTTATTTTACAAAATTTATAATGAACCTAAGTTTTTTTAAAATGAAAACTTAAACTTGAAAAGTTACACTATGATACTAGTCTCACAAATATAAATTTCTCATAAGGAATTAAAAAGGTTAAGTCAATATAGTAAGCAAATTAGGCATAAGATCAGAACATATAAAATGGACCTACTTCTGATACATCAAAATTAGAAATCAGAAACAAAATAAAATTAGGAACTATAAATAAAATTAGAAATCATAAATCTGCAACCATCAACCTTGTTTTCATGACTAGGACAACATTTCTTTTCCAAGTTCCTAACAGATTTAAAACCGTAGAGCAGTGGTTATTGTGGGGAGGTTGTAAATAATGACATGCTTATCTTCAACAATGGAGGATGGTCCCTAAAACCATCAAGAAAAAAACTGCTTGGGGACCTATTCATCACTGATTCTGCTTTACATGCTGGGGTTCTAAGGAGTTAATTGTGGAAGAAGAGTGTGTGTGGTCATCTGCATGCGCCCCTCACGATCCATTCTTGGCCTTTCCTGACAGCCCCTGCGCCTCAGGGGCGCTGCCCACTTCGGATTTCAGGACAGCATCTCGCAGGCGTCTCTGCCTAGGTTGGGCTGATGGGAGGAGGTATCAGCAGGATGAAAGAACGATCTGGGTATATATCTCCCCTGATGTAGTTTTTAGCAGTGGCTGCATCTAATAAAGGTTTGGATGTTGACTGGCCCTCCTTCAAAAAAGGTAATCTTTGCCTCTTTGCCATTAAGCCATAAGATGGTACCAGTCTCCTGTACCAGTCACCACCCCCTTGTAGTTCTAGTAACTCTGCACAAGGTAATTCGCTAAACTTTCTTCAGTTAAATCATTTGGGATATGTCATTCTAATTCCTGTTGGGACCTTGTCTATTTTAGGAAGGGGGTGGGCAGCAATCCTTTTAGAAATTACTGCCTTAGGGAAAGCTTATCACTAGGTCCCAAAATTTCTATAAAACTGAAAAAATACAACCCGAACTTATCATGAAAACCACACACTTAAGTTATATAGCTTGAAATTATGGAATAGACTAGTTGTAAGCTGTCACCATGACAGATAACAAGCATTTAAACTAATTGTGGAATGAGATCTACTCTTACCTTGAAATTCAATGAGATTTAAGACAATTATTCAAAGGTTCTATTTGGAAAATTGATTATTCTTAATACATTTTTAAAACAAAAATATATACTTAAAAATGAAATGGACAGGTACAGAAAAAATATTTTGCAGATCAGTAAGCTTACCTCTTTGAACTTGTGACTAAGCTTGCTTGTGTCCAGATCTGATGGGGAAAACATGTCCTCATTCTCAGGCAGCTCAAAGACTTCAATGGCCATGTCACTGCCAGGAAGGACAGGTCCTACCTCATCCTCTTCTTCATCTGTGGCATATTCTCCTGTCTGAAAGGAAGGGGATTTCAGAAATCCAGCTGTCCTTACCTCAGGTGGAGGGGGTTATTTGAAAATATTTTATAAAAGAGAAGTAAAACATGTCACCAAACGGTAAAAGTGTAAGTAGGCTTTTAAATCAAACATGCCTCATGCAGTCAGTGTTACAAACAAATGTTAGTTCAAAGATCCAAAGTGACACGCTTATGCCATGTATAAGTGCGTTTCTAAAACTCTAATAGCATCAGTAGCATCTTTAGTATAGCAATAAAAGTTGTTTTCAGTCCAAGTATTTGATAATTTCATTAAATAAAATTACGTTGCTAAGGGAAACAATGCCTTTAAATTCTCACCTGTGTGAATAAGTCACCCAATATCGGAGAAGCAGAGAAGATGGAAGGGGAGATCAAAAGATTCACTGAGTGGAAGGGACCTTAATTAAGACTTACAAAAAGTTTAGTAGATTAATTCACCTAAGCTTTAGAATTCAATCAGTTCTGTTTAGTTTAGCTAATATGGTGGTTAACTAGTGACCTCAAGACTAATCCAAAGGTTTCTAATTTACAGCCCACGGAGGTATATTGCTTTGCCTGCAGAGTTCTTCGATAAATCTCATTACTCTGTCAATGTTAAAAAACAAATTTCACATAAGATTCTAAATTTCCATTTTTTTCTTGAGAAAGCCAAAGATATGGCAATATAGGCATGATAACAGTTGGCCACAGTTGGCAGTGGCTACCCCTTTCAGGTGGGTCACACACCTTTTAATACACCACAACTTCTGTAACTCCAGATTGTTCTACGCTGTTAGCTTCACTCCCTCATGATCCTTTTGGGCCCCTGTAAGTATCTTAACTCATGGCCTCTGGAATAAACATTCTTCCTCACCACTAACTTCCTTAACATTATTGGAAAGCAGCTCATCTCCTGAAAACACCAGACTATGAGATGCTAATTCAAAATAACTGTTTGAAATCTATACCTTATGATATAATTTAAAGATAAGCCACTGATTCAGAGGGTTGAAAAACAAAGTTCATTTAATTCATTTTTGTTGCTTTAGGTAGTTATATCTAACACATAAAATGGATAGGAATTCATATTGCTATTAAAAAACTTCCATAAACAGTGTATTGAGTGATCTATTCTTTGATTAAATAGGCTTAGCATCTATTGCTTTGGTTCTGTACTATGTCATTGTTAGATGGCTGAAACACTTTCTTTTGCCATGTTTGCACATGAAGGAGATATGGTCAATAACCTCAATGCAGTAATTCATTGTCTGGAAGACCACTGTTAAATTGCCCTTCTGACTTCTTTTTTTCAAGTAAAACATCTAGTTTCCACATAGATCTCATTTTCTGTAATTGTCTTTGTATCTGCACTCTGATTCTCTCCATGTTCTCCTCATTTCTCTTAAACTGTGGAGCCCAGAAGTAGACACAATTTCTAGTAAGGAATCTAAGAACCACTGACCATGATAAACACACTGCCTTGGCATCCTTCAGACTCTGCTTCCCCACATGCAGGCTATTATCATGAAGAACCTGACTTTGGTGGCACCTGTGTATAGAGGTAAGCTCAGGATATTTCATACCCAGCAGTGATTTTTCCAAACTGGTTACATGTTAGTTAGAACTTCACCCCTCCCTCAAATAAAATCAGAGATGCTTTGACCTAAAGACAAAGATTTTGGCCCTGGTTGAGGAAGGTAGCTGAGGAGTGGGGGCTGGCTGGTTCCAGACATTTGTTGGTATAATTAGATCCTACAAGTCTTAAAAGAACTCTAATTCTAGATTTGGTATTTATTTTTGTGATATTCTGTAATTTAATTCATCACCTACTTATATAGACCTCATACATATATTTAGAACCAATAAGTACTATGTAAATCTTGGTGATGCTAATGAATAGGAATGTAGCAAGGCTGGTAAACACACAATTCCAAGATACCTTGCTGTAAGTTTTAAAGTAGAGATGTAACACTCTATGCTTGTTTTTTCTTTTTAAAGATTTTTCTTATAACACCACTAACATACAATATTGTATCAGTTTCAGGTGTACACCAGAAAGTATTCAGGTGTACACTGCAGAGTATTAGGCCATATCTTATGAAAAATAGAGGCATTTATGGCTGCATTTTTTCCGGCCAGCCCTGGTATACCCGAAGAAATGATCACCATGATAAGTTCAGCAACCTTCTCACACTGTACCACAGGTGTGCTTGTTTTTAACCCTGTAATTACAACTAACAGCACAGTCACACCTTTATTATAAAGGCCTAAACCAGGTATTTAAAATTCACTTCTGTATCATAAACTTGATGAATATAACAATAAAATCTTAAGCTAAATTTAAAGTCTGACAATGTGGCACATTTTAAACATAAGAATTGAAATGAACAATTCGATTTCCTGTTGTCAGCTTGAAACTAGATCCTTCTACACTACGTGTAAGGCAGTAAATATAAATATGTGCCCAGGATGCGGCCTGACATTTTAACAGGATCTTAACACATACTTTTGAAAGAATAAATCCAAGAGTGCCACTTGCATTTACTCAGTAATATCTACAACCTCCTCAGGAGGTTTTCAGTAATATCAAAGAAATGCACTGCAAAGTCATTTGTTAAGAGGGCATTTTATCACATTCTTTTTTTTTTTTTCTCTTTTTTTAACACTCCTTAGATTGAATTACATGATTAGGGTATACACAATATAGGCAAGTCTTACCTCTAAGTACAGTTGTGGCTTTGTTATCCATTTTAGTTATCAGAATTATCTTCATAAATGTAAGTTATCAAGATTTCTTCCTCTTGAGTCTTTTATTTTTTGGCTTTGCCAATCTTCTTTCCTTCTCAATACCCAAATTACCTGCAATTCTGCTAAAATTCCTTTGTATTTTTCTTTTTTTATGTACTAATGTTCTCTCTTTTTAATTAGTCTTATAAGCATCCTGAGAAAAATATGTGCTTTTTACTGTCTTGATTTATTTACTACTTATTAGAGGCTCTGGATAGGGTATTTAAAAACTTCACGTTGCCATTCTTTCTCGCTGATCATTTACCACTCCTACCCTGAACAAGCTTTAGAACGAAGGATGCATTTACTACAGAATCTCATAAACAGCTAGAAGCTAAAAAGTTACATTCAGTAGACCACGAACAATGTGCTCCTTCAATTTGTTTATCTTTACTGAAAACGGATGTTACTTTTATGGTTAATTTGCAAGTAAAATAAATTACATAAGATACTATGTTAGTAGAATTTCATAAATCCCAAGATTAGACTGGACCTGATCTGACATTTACAGAGGAAGGTGGACAACGTATAAAACAAGCAAATGCTCCAACAAAGTATCTCCATGGGTATCCAGCTTCGTCTGTTTATTTCTGGTCAGATTCAACATCTTTCAAGTAAAGTTCTTTGTCCCAACCGGCAAATCCACTTTAAATGAGGCAAGGATAGTTCTTAGTGTAAAAATTGATAGAGACAGTAAATGTTCCTTTTTCATCTCCTTATCTGCCCTCTTGATTAATATCTTATAATTTTTAATAGATCCCCCAAAGCGGGCAAAATATGAATAGCAATTATTTTTTACCTTACTGTGCACCCAACACTGAACATTTCTTTAAAACTGTATAATTTAAGTTTTACTATACCATCTTAATCTGAGGAAACTGAGACTTAGGAGACTTTACCTAAAGTCAAACAATTATGTTCTTGAAGCTACGTCTAACCTGTGCCAAGTCCCGTGCTCTTTCTTCTATGCTATGCTGCTTGTGGTCTACAGAAACTAAAGCTTTGCAGGAAAAAAAACAAAAACCAAAAAACACAGAAATGCATTCTTTTAGCACTTCCCCAAACAAAATCCTTGTGTATAATCCTGTCGTGCTTAGAGTCCCCCTCCAAATGTCTGAACATTATCACTTAATTCACTTTGAAAATTCTGAAGAGTATCTCTAGTGAGCTCCACAGTTCTTGTTCTCTTCTTTTCTCTCGTGACATGCTGACCTTGGACAAGGGCACAGAAGTCTCCCTCAGAAGGTCTGGCTTAGGGGTCTGCTGATGAAGGTTTTACGTTTTATGTACTCTTTCTCATATAAGACAGAACCATAACATGCAATCTACAGAGTTTTTGCGGTGTTTTAAAATGAACGAAGATATGAGTACTTAAAAGGCAAAATGAGTGCAAAATTCCTCTAGGTTTATATGGTTTGTCTCTCTTACACTTGCATTGCTTTTCTAATTTCTTTTTACTGAATCTTCCCCAAGCATTTTCTCTCATTTTCATTGACACGACTTCCTTTATATTCGAATTTCATCAGAGTATTTAATCTTATTAAAATACATAATTACAGTAGTAAGTGCAGCTGACACATTCTACCTCTTCATATACATGTAACTTTTGACTTGTGGGGGCAGACGTGTGCAGACATATTAAAGCCTTGAATGCTCAGGAGAGCTGTAGATCTCAGTCTAGCTAGGTTTTACAGAAGGAATGGACAGTTTCTGTTACGTTGGTGAGTCGGTTTTAAGTGGAGACTGATGGAAGATTCTTGGTTTTGAAGTCACATAGGCCTCGGTTTAAATCCTGGCTCTGCAATAACAAGATTGTCATGGGATTACGTGAGATGGTGCTTGTAAGTGTCTGGCACACGGTCAGTGCTCAAGATGAGTAACTGCTGTGGCTGCTGGTGGTACTAACACTAGATCAGAACACACAAAGCTTCTTCAATCTATCTTGTAACCAGACATTTGCTAATAAGTTTTAGTCTCATAAATATAATGCCCTAGGAGACCTCATCACTTAAATCTTTTATAAGCAAATTGGTCATTTCTGAAGTAAAACTTTTCCTTTGCTAAATTTGTTCCTCTTCTTATACTCACAGTTTTAGAGTCAGCACCAGTTTCTACCCAGGACCAAGAAAATTTCCAGGCTTCTGTTCTTCTCACTTAACCAGAAAACAATGGTACTGCCCCATTTCAAATGGTATGTAATCAGCCTAGTCTCACTGGGCTGAATTCCAGGTGTCAGTAGGCTGACCACATGTGCTGTTTGAAACGGGACTAAGTACTGTTGTTTTCTGTCCCATTTAAAATGGTACGACTAGTCAGCCTACTTCTTACCCCAGTGATCCAAAATGAATATCTATCTACTTAGCACATCTATGATGCTGCTGCTTTGACTCTTCTAATGCACTCCTTTAGGCTTCGGCTGTGCCTTATGTGACTCAGAAAACTTTAGTGTTTTATATATGTCTTCTCCCATCAACTCCTTTCAATTGCAAACTCTTTCTGAGTGCCAGACATGATTCATTTCTGTAAGTCTAGTATGGCCAGCACGCTGACTGGTGTATGAGGTCGGACAATTAATTTTGCAAACTCATCCTAGAAAAAGTGCTCCATACCTCACTGCTGAGTATCACTGCTGTCACCTTCCAAGTCCTCCCCTTGGGAAGCTATGCAACACCGCCAGCCCTTCAAAGCAATTTTGGAACCCTTTTCCTGGAATGGCCATCAGAGTTGTTGTTGCATCTGACACTGAAATTTGTGAACTTGCCACTGTGCACTTAACGTTGGCAGCGCTGTACAAACAATTCTGTAAGGTGTCATAACCCTCACCTTACTGAGTTGTTTATACAGCGCTGCCAACGTAAGTGCACAGTGGCGGGTTCGCGAACTTCATTGTCTGATTTTGGGTATGACAACAGTTCTGATGGCCATTCTAGAAAAAAAGAGTTCCAAAATTGCTTTGAAGGGTGGACTAGGCACTGGCATCGGTGCACAGCTTCCCAAGGGGAGTACTTCAAAGGTGACTGTAGTGATACTCAGCAATGAGGGATGGAGCACTTTTTCTAGGATGAGTTTGCAAAATTAATTGTCCGATCTTGTATAGCTGGCACTGAAGAAATGTCTGCTGAATACATAAACACAGTTTTAGCCACATCTGCATAGCACAACACAGCCTGATTTTCCTGTAAATTCTCAGCTTTTAAGTAAGAAATATAGTGAAGCACAGCTGCAACTGGGGCCTAAATGACCCTTTGGGGGATTTTCTCTCGTTAGGTCCAACCATTAGCAGTAATTCTTGCTATAGCAATGTTTGCTCTGGAAAATTCAGGGCAACTAAATGGTGCTAATCATAAAAATAACCTTAATTATGCAGTTTTTGTTGGGATTTGTTTACTGGATTTGAATTTGGTTATGTATATTTTCAGACTCAGTTCTGTGAAAGAATAGAACACAGTTGCTTTTTCTCTGGAGAAGAAAGACCTCCAACTAACACTTTAATGTTTAAAAATCCTAATTTTGTGCCAACCCTCCAGATGGCTTTCAGCAAAGTGTCCCCTTTGCTGCAACAGCTTCTCTTTTCGTTTGCTGTCAGTTGACTTTTGAGTGTCCTAATTTTGTAGTGTTAGGCCACTTAGTCTCCTTTGATGTCATTTGGTCATCTATAAAATGGGAATAACAGCAACTTGTTTGTAAGGTTGGCAGAGTTCCTGTAGTGCCACATTGAAAGCATTCACCACAATGCCTGGAGTATGCTAAATGACTCGATGGCTTTATGACTGGTTATTTTCCCCAACCCTGCTTTCTCCGACACAATGCCACAGAGCAGTATGACAACAACACAAAAGGCATTGGCCCGGGGTTGGTGAGCCGGGGCCAGCCCCAAAACAGAAAAAACCAACATCATGGTTTCATGACACTGGTGGGCAAGTCATTTGGCTTCCATCTTCTGTGTTCTCCTCTTCCATAAAATGGTATAAAAATTACCAATCTCACAAGGTACTGAGAGGACCAAAGAAGTAAAATACGTAAAACATCCAACGTGATGCCTGGCCTATGTCTCCTCTCATTTATCAAGTCATTCAACATTTTCCTGTCAATCTTTGTTCTCAGAATGCTCTCTGATAAATCACTCCATTCTTACCGTCTAGTCACCAAATCAGGAAGCATCTAAAAATCTGTATATAGGTTACTGATACAGTTAACCTAGGCCTTCTGCGTTCCCTGCCTTTGGGTGCTCAGTTCCTCACTCAGGTCACCGGTAATAATGCCGACAAATTACTCTTCCTAAAAATTCTCACCGATTAGCTAAGACTTACCTACAAAATCTTTTGTAACAACTCAAACTCATCCCTCCCTTCTAAAAATCTTCTAACAACTGTGCTGGTTCATAAAGTCACATTTGATTTTACAGTATATTAAACTTTCTTTAGTTTTTTTGCCCCCCTCCTTTAGAAAATATACTCCCCCAAAGCAGGAACTCTACTTCTCACTTTGGCAGGCAGGCAGGCTCTAAAATGACCCTTAGTGACCCCTTCTTCCTTGGTAATCAGACTCTGTGTAATCAAGCTCCTCTCCTTGAACAGGGGCTGGACCTAGCAATCGCTTCTAACAAACACAACAAAAGTAATGGGGTGTCACTTCTGAGATTGGTTTATGAAAAGACTGTGACTTGCATCTCTTCTGTCCTCTTTCTCTCAAGAAACAAGCTGCCATGTTGTGCATGGCCCTATGGAAAGGCCCACGTCAGAAGCAAGTGATACTTCTGGCCAACAGCCAGCAAGAGCCTGAAGCCTGCCAAGTCACATGAGGGAGTTTGGACGAGGAACTTCTGTGTTCTGCCAACAGCTGGGAGTGAGCTTGGAAGCGGATCTTCCCCCAGTTGAGCATTTAAATGACTGTAGCTCTGGCTGACACCTTATTTACAGCCTTGGGAGAGACCCTGCATCAGAGGCATCCAACTAAACTGACCCACAGATACTGCAATGTGTACACATGACTTACTTTACGTTGCTGAGTTTTGGAGATGATTTGTTATACAGCAATAGAAAACAGGTATACCAAATAGAGAAAAATGGGGCAGTGACCTGGAAGCAGGCAGTGAATGCAGGCTGGGAGGATTTCGAAGGGTATGTTAAAGCCTAAATTGCCTTCAACAGCCTGTAGGTGGAAATCTGGAAGGGGGACCTCTGTGTAGTGGCAGAAAGCTTAGCAACATTCCCACCTTCTCTAAGGAGGAAGTAGGAGATGTAGGCTGATCAGACATACCGTTTAAAACAGGACAGATAATGGTGCCATCCTGTTTCAAATGGTACATAGGGTCAGCCTAGTCTCCCTGGGCTAAATTCGAGGTGTCAGTAGGCTGACCACAGGTGCTGTTTGAAACAGGACAGTATGTTGTTTTCTCTCCCTTTTCAAACTGTACGCCTGGTCAGTCTACAGTCCCCAGTGAGCTGAGTGATCTAGCTAAGTAGATTTCTAAGCAAAGTTGTGAAGGCGATGTCTGATTTCTTCTTGCTGCTTTTAGTAAAATGTAATCAAAGAGAGATAAACTGAGAGGACTGTTAAATAGAAAGGAAGGAAGACTTATTAGTTTTGAAAGACTTGATTTTAAAAGTAAGAAACAGCTTCTAAACACAGTTTAAATCCAAGGTACTGAAGGAGAACATGGTCTAAAAATAAAGCAGAGAATGTGACCTTAAAAAACTTAGGAAATTCAGATTTTTTTATAATAAGTGGCAAGCAAGTCTGTCACCTGCCCTAAAGACATCTCTATTTTCCAAGGCTCTGTTCATTACATATATGAGGTTGGACAATTAATTTCATGAACTCATCCTAGAAAAACTACATACCTCACTGCCAAATATCACTACAGTCACCTTCAAAGTACTCCCCTTGGGAAGCTGTGCACCAACACCAATGCCTAGTGCACCCTTCCAAGCAATTTTGGAACTCTCTTTCTGGAATGGCCATAACCTTGCCAAGGTTATGACACCTTACTGAGTTGTATGTACAGTGCTGCCAGTGTAACCACATGGTGACAAGTTCATGAACTTAATTGTCAGATTCTGGGGATCACAACAGCTCTGATGGCCATTCCAAAAACAGGATTCTGACATTGCTTTGAAGAGTGGACTAGGTGCTGATGTCAGGGCACAGCTTCCCAAGGGGAGTACTTCAAAGGTGACCGTAGTGATATTCAGCAATGAGGCATGCAGTACTTTTTCTAGGATGAGTTCTCGGAATTATTTGTCCGACCTTGTACATCATTGAAAAGATAGTATGAAACAAAGGCCATCAGTACTTCTGTTCACCAGACACACAGATAAGTCACACCCATAGAGAAACTGTCTCCAAACTATATCCACCCTCATTTGTACACCATCTTAGCTTCTGGTGAATTTTGCCATGAGTATGATATTCCCTTGGCTACTCTGATCAGTGTGATCAAGAGTGTTTAGGACCAAATCCACTTCATCTATCTCACAGCATATTATTAAGAGTACTATTAAAATAACTCCAAGCAGCAGAATGAGTCCAACCTGCAGTACTAAGATCAATCGTGTTCCCTGGTCATCCAGACCCTACTCGCTACACGAATCCCACAAATCATCAGGGTTACTTTAGAAACCAAGGCAGCTTTCTCCTTAAGCTTCTTCACTGACCTCTCCATTTGGCCTAAGGTATTAGTGTAGACATAGCAGATTGTATCAGTGATTGCACAGATTTGGCATTGGCCTATAAGAAGAAATCTAGGGTTCTGGGTAATTCTTTCATCCATAACAATCCTGGCCAGTGACTTGAGGTTGAGTTGAATGCCTTCTATGATCGAGGTGTTGTCATTGATCACATTAACCAAATTCAGAAACAAATTTTGTAATACCTTATCTAATTAAATGAGTCTGATCCTAAGAACATTGCCTGCAGCGTGCACATAAATAATGTCAGCTTTCTCAGGAAGGCAACCCCAAGTAACCAAGAACAGCCTCATTTTAGAGGGATTGCTGGAGTCATCTGAGGCTTCAAGAACTAATGAGGGTGTTTCTTTAAATACATGAAGGTCTCTTGGGACCATGCTTAAGGTACAGCTACATGAGCAGCTCAAAGAGTTTGATTACTTGCCACAGCTTGTTTCCATAGTTTCCATCCCAAATTTTAATCTGTTAGTCTGTAATTTTCCAAGTGACAGACCAAACATTTAGGTCATGGACAGTAACTCAAGAGTACGTAAAACCATAACAAGGTTCATCAAAGGTGTACCGGCCAGAGATACAAGACAGGCCATGACTTCTGCTGATTCAGCAAAGTGACCAAGTCCATTTTTGGGTGTGCAGAACTGGTGCTGAGTTTGGAAAGCAGTAAACAGCTTAGCTGAGCCGTCAGTGAACCAAGCCCAAGCATTTAAGCAACCTCCATGAGCTAAGGGCCTCATTGAGCTAGCAGTCTTGTTTCTGGGGGTGGAGTGGCAGACAAAGTTTCCCTGAAATGGAGAGCTACTTCTCGTTCACGTGAACCTGAGATGCTGTTGGACCAGGCTGGCGGCTTTTTAAAATTTATCATTTCCACTTGACAAGCAAGGTTTGGCTTTTTTTTTTTTTTTGCCTTTCCAACCTTATTGATCAGTGAGTCAAGTTGACCTATCTCAAACTGAGAATATTAAGCAAGAGAGTCATGAGGCCTTCATGGGTCAGGCAGTTTCAGTCCCCCTAAGAGCTTAATAGGAGGATAATAATTGCTCCTTGTGTTTTTTGTTTATTTGGTTGGTTGGCTGCTGCATAAAGCATATAGTGGGGGTACGCTGAGAAATGGCTCAAGTATTCTGGCAGCCAGTAAGTATTTAAATAAGCTGTGATTTCCCCTTCTCTTCCTGAGATTCTATGTTGTTTCTGCTGGACCACCTGGGAGAAAACAAGAAGAGTGATCTACAGGTCCTACTATTATTGCTGCACATGTGGCCATTCCTGAATGGGAGAATCTCCATTGGTGCTAACAGGACAAAGAAGTGCAGGTATATAATACAATAACTCCATTACACATTCACAGTGGAAACCGTAATAGCATTACTTTGCATTTGTCCAAAGGGTCCCATCTACAAGGCCATTGTAGCTTCCCTTCCCACTGCCCAAACCAAATCAGCTGAATTTGGGCATCCTTTCTCACTATGGGATTGGGTGAGATGGGGATCTATCTGCAAGCTGGTATCCACAGAACCCATGAAGTTTGGGTGTCTCCTCTCCCAAAGTTTCCCAACATACTCAAAGGGTTCACATAGCATTTGGTCTCTCTGGAGCACAAAGAGATCTCAGCCTAACCCCTGGTCATCTTTTTCCTTAATGCAGCTAATGTCAGGGTAGAGAGAGGAGGCGTCAAGGGCATGGGGGCAGAGAGCAGCTCTGTGCCAGTAATAAGGTGCATTCCTATTCAGTTTTAAGCAGTGCAGTGGTTACTCATGTTTTAATTGGACTTCCAATGTCCACCTAAAGCACTCTGTAAGGTGAGCCATTACTACTGACACAACCGATTGTGATTTGGGGAGTCTGACTCAGTGGCCATAGTCTTGACATCCACAGCAGGGACTCTGTTATGGAGTCCATCGCAACCTTGAACTCAAATTGGGTTTGAACTTAAGAAATGGGGAAGTTTTCCAAGGTGGTGAGGCTGACTATAAGAATTTGGGACAGTTTCTCATTGTCCAGAGGGTTACTTTCTTCAGCATTAGAGACCAGTTAGGACCCAAATACTCATATGTGGTTTCCCACAGAAGTTTGTCTATCTTAAAGAAATTTCCTTGACAGGGCCAATATTCTCTTTGCAATCAAGACCCATTGCAAAAGCTTTGAGATCTTTTACTATCTGAATGAATCTAAAGCTGGCATGGTAAACTGCAGAAGAGGCTGAGTCAAAACGCAGCCCAACTGCTGCTCTTTCTCCCTACTCAGCATTACGTGCCTTGCTCCATTCTCTTTCCACTGAATCCGCCAAAGTTCTAAGGATTTACCAGGCTTGTGACCGTGGAGATCGCAAATTCCTTCCCTTCACGCTCAGTGTTGGTGTTTCTCTGTGTTATCTAAATGAGGTCAGAATCTTCCTCTAACCTATGATGGGTCTTTGTATTAGTTGATACAGTTTATCAGAATTTTTGTGCTCATACTTTAAGCTACAATTTCCAAAGAGTGGTGAGAAAAGGGCCAGATGATGTCTATACAAGTAGACATGTCAGAAGAGGAAACTAGAGCTTGGTAGCCTGCACTATTTACAATAGGTACTGAGTATTACTGCCCTTGCTTGAGAGGAAAAGACTCTATCTTCCAACATTGTTCAAATTCAAATACTAGAAAAGATAGCCCAAATCAAAGGGCAGTGAATGTGTCAGAAATGTGAGAGCACTGTAGAGAATTGTTTCCCAGTTATTACTTAATGGAAAAGAAAGTCTAGAAATTCAGCTGATTTTTAAAGTTTCTACAATATTGTTCAATTTACCTTTTCAAAGACTTTCCAATCACCATTCCTTTCTATTAATGTATACTCTGTTCTATATAAGAAAATTGGTCTTCTTAAACACACCCAATGGTGACCCAGTTTCTTGGTTACATAAAACAAACAAACAAAAACATAAAAAAATTTCCTGAAAATAAGAACTGAAACCACAAATCTCAAATTCATTCTTTGTGTATCTCCTTAGTTGTGATGATTTTTTCTACACAGTGGTTGTCTGGCCATTTTACAGGTTGCCTTGAAAATGATTTAAATTCTTTATCATATATATTTATTGTTTCCATGGCAAAATAGCAAGCTTCTTGGGAGTATAAACTATATTTTTCCATGACTCAATATTCCCAATTCAATTCCTCTTAATAAATATCACCCACTTACTAGGACATAAATGCCATTGTCTTTAAGTCCCTGATAAATATATTCTGTGTGACGAGGGAATCAGTAATCCCTATTTTTCCCACTGAGATCCAGAACTAAACAGTCAACAGACCAAAGGAGACCTCTGTAATTCAAGTGTCACAGTGCAATTTCAAGTTGGCAGCTTTCCTTGAGTTTCATTTTACTTGCCAAGGAAACAATGAGGTACTTATTCTGATTCCAGCAGAACTGTGGGAAGAGACTGAGAGATTTGTATTTCCGTGAATTTTAATCTGCAGAAAAGCACAACTATGGTGACCAAATTGGTACATATTATTATTTTAATGATTCTATAATTACACAACTAACTGAATCTTGGAAACTATGATGTGTTCATATAAAAATCGATGCAGAGGTCTGCAAAAATGCTAACCGGTAATCAAACAGAACCAGAAGTTATAGTTACAGACTTTACAGTAAACAAAAGAATAAAACTCACAAAAACGTCATTGATGGTATTTCTATGGATTATCTATGGATGAATAATAAACATAATCTCAACTTGACAATTTCCTTTGAGGGAGACTGATTTTACTCCTTCCCTCATTGTGACTATTGGTGGTTCATGGCAGCAATTCCCTTTTTGTGTATCTCTGCAAAACCAGGAATGAAAGGTCTTTATGCCAGTTTTCCTGGCATCTTTAAACTGGACAACTGCGGCTCTGATTGCATCTAACCCTTCCTACAAACTCCTGTAACCCTAGGCCTTCTACAGTGCATATTCTGTAAATTGGAGGCTGGATGAAAAAAATCTGTAATTAAAGAAGTACAGTGAGATTCTCACACTGAGGCAAGTTCGAGACACAGGGTGTTAAGTCATTTTATAAGTCCTTGGAGAGCAGAAACTATGTCATATTCATTTTATATCCACATAATTGGTAAATACAAGCAATTGTATATGGCAAATTTTAACTTTTTCATTAAGTATTGAGCTGACACAAAGAGTATTTATGTAACATATAAAAAATATAATGAATAATGATGTAACCACCACCACTCAATTAACAATTTAGTTCAAGAAAAGGAGCAGTGCCACTACATTCTAATTATGGCCCTCTGTGAGTACCCCCTTGATTCTATTTCAAGAGCTTGCTCTACAGAGTAAGCCTGTTGAATTTTATCATTCTTAGTTTTCTCTAATTTTACTGTATTTTAGTATAACTAAACTGTGTCATTTATTTTTAGTTGATTTTAAACTTCATATAAATGAAGTCATATTGCTTGTATTCTTCCGTGCCTTTTTGCTTTTAATGGCATGCAGTTGTTATGGAAACAGCTTCTGTGTATTATTCTACTGTATAAGTATACAATATTTAGTCATTCTCTTGTTGATAAAGATGCCAGATATCCAATTTTTTTGTTATAAGAACAATATTATACATGTCTTACAACTCATATATGGGAATATAAGAGTTTTACTAAGCTGTTCATTAACAAATATAATTGCTGAGTCAATTCATTATACTACGTAATACCAATTGTTTTTCTAAGTGGGTGAGCCCATTTATATTTCTAGGTGCAGAGAATAAGTGAACCTTTTACTCCAAATCCCCACCCAAACCTAAAATATCCTATTTGGATCAATTCAGTAGGCATGAATTATTTCATTTTCGTTTTTAATTTTCACATCCTGATTGCTAATATGGTTGGGCATCTTTTCACATGCTCATTGGCCACTGAGGTTTCCTTGCGTACGATGTGCCTTTAAGCTAATGGCCTGTATGTACTCTTGTGATTGACGCACAGAACATTTTACATAATTCACTTATTTATTTCTCAAATATTTTCTTCCAGCTTCTGGTTTGTCTTTTTGTCTACATAAAGGTTTTTGTTTGTTTGTTTTTGTTGTTTGTTGTTTTTTTTGATGAATAAAAGTCCTTAATTTTAAAGTAGTCAATTATCTCAATCTTTTCCTTTATGGTTTTGCTTTCTTAATTGTCTCATATAAGAAACCATTTCTTCACTGAGGTCATAAATATATTCTACACTGTCTTCTAAATTTTATAGTTTTGCTTTTTACATTTGAGTAGTCAATCCACCTGGAATGATTTTTTGGGTACAGATTGAGAAGGAGGTACAATTTTAGCATTTTTCCTTAATTGAAAAGCCTAACATTTCTCAACTCATATAGAGGGTTATTGATGTCACAAATAAAATTTTTATATAAGTGAGGGCCTGTTTCTGGGATCCTTGACTAACATTCCATTCTTTTGCCCTAGGATCTAAACTGCTACAGTTTAATAATAAATGTTGCTCTTCTAAGGCATGTGAAATGTCATGGTTATTTCTGGTGCTTTGTTCTTTCATGCAAATTTTTGCAATAGCTTACCAAATTCTATTTAAAAATTCTTTAGAATTAACTTTTGCTGGAATTACATAGAATGTATAAATCAACTTAGACAAAATTGACTCACTTAAGCTACTGAGTCTTTTAATCCACAAATAAGTTTCCTTTGTCCTTTTATATTTGCTTCCTTTAATGTATTTCAATAAAATTAATTTTTCTCCATAAAGGTATTGCCTATCGTTTGTTAGTAAAGGCCTTGCCTTTCACCAAAGTCACGTATAAATTGTATTTTCCTCTTCTAGACACATTCAAATACATGTTATATTTTATATTAATTATGTATCAAGCAAACTTGCTAAAATTTTATTTTGTTTTTAACAATTTATCTGTAAGTATCATTGAGGTTTTCTAAACAGACAATCACATTACTTATGAATAATAACAGTTTTATTTCTTCCTTTCTAATCTACTTGTAATTCCTGCCTTCCAGGATGATCTCAAATGCAGATAGTGACTGATTTTCAAATGTTAAATCATACTTACCTTATTGGCTAAACTCAACTTGGTCATGATATCTCTTTCACATGTTCTTGGATATGGTTTGTTAATATTTTGTTGAGGATTTTTTTCATTATTTTAATGAATAGGATGGGCCTAAAATCATCTTTTTCATTTTTATCTGGCTTTGATACCAGGGTTATGCCTTATTACCTTATACATCTCACACTCCTCAGGTTTTACTTACTGAATTCCTGTTAACAGAGTTGTACTACTTTCATTTTTTGTCTTCTGGAATCTGTTATATGTCACTTGAGATATTTGTTTCAGTGTGATATAATTGATAAAATATCTTGCTCTTTTCCCTCTCTCTTTCTACATCACCCTCTGTTTCTTCTGCTGTTTGTTACTTAGGGTGCTTTTATTTTTCTGTGAGCTTTGTACTTTGAAATTGTAAGCTTGTATTTCTTGGAACTTTAACTTTTAGGCGTTGATTGAAGGTAAGTACCTCAAGAAAGAATATGCTCCCTTCCAAAAGGTATCATAAATTCAGGTCGCTGTGATCACAATTTTTTAGGGAAAATTTTTCTTCCTTTTCACTCAGCACCAAGATTTGACACTGGCAATTTCCCATGTAGTCCCTGAGGTAGAAAATTGGATTTGTTTTCATCTTATAGAATAGTGGGGCCCATGGGTCTCTAGCTTTATGCTGAACTTCTCTAATTAGACATCCCATTTTGGGTAGGACCTGAGCTTTGTCTACCACAATTCAAAGCATACCAATTACAGCATGATCCTAATATAGAGAACACTTAGGATAAATATAATATTATGAAAAGTGAAAGAAGCCAGACATAAAAATAAGCACTTTATGATTTCATTCAAATGAAATTCTAGAATTGACAAAATTAATCTATAGTGTCCAAAAATAGATTGAATGGTTGCTTTGGTCTGAAAGTAATTGCAAAGTTCTATAAGGGAGGTATTTGAGGTAATAAAAATGTTCTATATCTTGATTGTGGTGGTGGCTGTTCATCAAACTGTTAACCTAAACACATTTAAAATTGCTACATTTTATTGTATATAAATTACTTATTATTAACACTGATTTTAGTATGTAAAATATACATATACAGTAAAAAAAATCATCAAATCATACAATTAAGATCTGCACATATTATCCTGTCAATTTCATGTCCTTAAAATAATTAAAAAAACCCTTTTGGAATGGGAATACCAGAAATCAATTAAGAGTTTTTACCACCACCCTTACTAATATCAATATCAGTTTAAAATAAATGGAGCCTTTATCAGACCTGGCAAATCTCCCTGATAAGGCAGTTTCAGGACATCATACCTTGGTCAGGTCACTATTTAGTTTTTATTGCTGATGAAAATGCATTTTTATGATTGAAGTCTATTTCTGAGTTAATACATTGGGTAGGAGAAAATGCTATAAATGCAGTACAGTTCTTGACATCATTTAGGCCATTTTGACTATTCTATTTCTATTGCAGTTTTATTCAGTTATGACTAAAAAGAAGTCATGTCAATATAAGTCACAAAATGGGTACTTATAAGGTCCCAATGGTTTTCAGGAAATTAAATACGCACATTCATTTTTTTCTGGTTTTATGTGCAGAAGATATTGGTGCAGTGTAATGGAGCTAGGACCTTCTTGAAAATTCCTAGTCTCTCCAAACAACCAAAATATGGTAGCAAAGACCACAGAAAAGTGATTAAAACCCCAAGTGTCAGGACAAATATAGATTATTCCCTTAGTACTCTCCCTATCTCCAATCTCTAGACTTACGAGGTTTGGCATTCTTTTTACCCCTGTATTCTATGCCACTGTTTCCTTACTGTCTCAGATTATGTTTCTAACCAAATTTCATTCTCCTTATTTAACTCAGTTTTTCATCTTAATATCCTTTGAGTGATCCAATTAATTCCAATTTCTTGGCTTCCCCTAATCTTCCCAGTGCTATGCTCATCCCTGGATGTATTAAAAAAGTCGCTATTTGAAACCTGTCATTAAGAGTGGGGAAAATTTATGGGTGAATAATAATAGAGAGAGATATACACAGTGCTACTGACTCAGCCCATGAAAGTTTGTAGAGGAGATAGATGAAACCTAAACAGAGCCCTGAAAGGTGAACAGGAATAGCGGGCATACAGGGAAAACAAGAATTGGTGAAGATTATGGCACTTGAGACAGAGAAAATAGGACGAGGAGCACAGGCATGGGAAACCACAGGATTCCTATGGCATCCCAGGCGAGTAAGGGCCATCTCTCACTGTGCCTTTTGACACTAAAGAGCTTTTTTGAAAAAAAAAAAAAAGAATTATACTCCACTTACATTTTTAAAGTTGAAAACATACTGTAATTTCTGTTTGTTTCTATGACATTGGTTTAACACTGCAAATTCTGTGGTTCATTACTATAATATATAATAGAATTGTTCTAGCATGGTTTCTAGGAAGTACAAAGTATATACTCTGAGAAGAATTTAATCACATAGAAGAATTTGATAAAGTTTGATGTCTTGTATCTGGCTCGTGAATAATTATCACCACAGTCTGGTAGTTGGAAGAAAACAAGAAAATACATTCGAATCACTCGCATTATGTTATACAAAATAAAAGAAAGAAGATGACATGATTTAGGAGGTTTGTGATCTAACCTCTGCCTCCCGTTGATATTTCTCATCTGTTTGTCTGTACTCAATGTTATAATAATAATGTTTCTACATACAAATAATATGTCTAAAGAGGACCTTTCAAGTAGAGGAGGCTATCCATCTCCTGGGGCATGTATGGGTGTGTATGTGCACATACATTATTTAGGTTAAAACAAACATGGATACAGTCCTCAATTGAATGTTTGCCAGTACTTTATGATTCTGGGTTTCAATAACAATAACCACTACTGTCAATGTGGGGATCACAAACCAAAAGGATGTCATTAAAGTTAATGATTTTAAAGATCCACTCAAACTGGAATCTGTAAACAAGTCATTAAACATGTTTTATATTTTCCTTATTCTTCAAGCCCCTCTAATCACCATAAGCCAGTCTCCCTTTTAAACACACCTCACTTCCATTTTTAAGCTACTTCTGTCTCTGTTACTGGCAGCTAAAGACAGTGCGAATTATTTTATTTATAATAACCTGTTTAGACATTTTAGTATATCTACCATAAAAGATGTGCAGATGTACTATAATAATTTGAAGATATATGCCTTCAATTTTGAAGAACTTGTATCAAAAGATTGTTTTCTTAAAAAAGGCTATACAAATTACTGTGTATACCATATGGTACAAACATCATACAGGCCTGCTGTTTGATATCTTTTTTTCCCAAAGTATATGAAGTGTTAGGGGTTAAAAACATTCATGGTTAAATATTAGGAAGTGAGTTCAAATTGCAGAACCTGTATCTAAAATATGTGCTATGTTTCAGAATGAAATATGATTGTTCAAATGTTATTTTCAACTATTATGCAACACAGAAAACATAGAGCTCTAGAGAAGTTTTTCCAAGCATAGAGCTAGTTAATAAGACATAGAATATTCAATTTCACACATGAAGCAGGAAAGTACAGATAAGCATTATTTTCCACCAGAAAACAAACCTTAAGGAAACAGTTGTTATTGTTATTGCAGTTGCCAGACACTCCTTGCAATTCAGCCACAGTGTTCTAAAATAGTTGACAACAAAAATTAAAGAAAGCCTTTTCCCCACTCACAATAAAGGATAATAAAGTACACTGAAGTTTCGGTGTCTGCTATAACATACACTTTTGAGAACAAAGAGAATGTCCTCACTCGTTGTTTCTCAACATTATAAACACAGTATAAAGTCAACTGACATTATTAAAAGGCCGTCCATAAGAAGTGCAATCTCTTGTTTATGCAACGCAAGCTGTTTCAACCAGGAACAGCAAACAGCATGAGTCAAATACAATGTTATCCCTTCAATGCTTTCACATAAAAATTTTATTCTTGTAAACCTTTTAATGCTTATACAAACCATAGCTTCCATTATTTTTGCCTCTAATTATTACATGTTAACACAAGCAGTAAAAATGCATATCCATGTAGGTAGCTGCTCTAAATTGTATTCAGTATTTGAAAAGATTCTAAAAAGTTAACTATATTGTCTTGATACAGTTATAATGATATTAATTTCCAGTAATGAAAATGAATGATGAAAGACTACATTATGTTTTAAGAAAGGGGGCCTCTGTTTCTGGGGTGATGATTAACATTTTGTGAACTACTAACTAAAGAGACTTTGAAATACCATCTATAGTCTAAGATTTTAAAATGTAATAAGTATTATATTTTAAAAGGATATCTAAAGAAGCATAAGCAAAATAATCATTGATTTTAAAAGTGCACGTGAAATAGCTCATTTCAATGTGAACAGCCACAAATTTTTTCTAATTCAAAAAAATAGTAGCGTACCGGTTCATACTTTATTTCCAGTCTGAGCTCACAGCATTTCACATTGCAAAATTCTCTTTGATAGAAAGAGACACCCAAAATATATACACATGACCCACAGAACACAAAACATGTACCAGAATTATACCATCCCACCACTCAAAGGCTAAACATTGATTGCTGTGGAGTATGACAGAAGACTTAATTTGTTACTAAAATTTAATATCTAGTTGAAAAATTTATCATATCCCCAGAATTTTGTGGGATAGTGCTGACTGTCTGAGGGGTTTATTGAAATCCTCCACAGTTACCTTTCAGATTGTTAAAAGAGAAAGAAAGAAAGAAGGAAGGAAGGAAGGAAGGAAGGAAGGAAGGAAGGAAGGAAGGAAGGAAAATTTTATTAAATGTGGTAATACAATCACTAATCATGTATCTACATTTAAAATTTTTCAATTGTTCCGATTTGTATCCACTTCTTCTTTATAGGATCCTCCCTTTTCTTCTTCAGCCTTTATTTAGGCAGGGACATTTTAACTTCTGTTAATCAGAATTTTTGAAAAGAAACAGGAATGCAAATTAAAATTGAATTGGTTGTTTGCTTATTTTAAACTCTTTCAGTTTAAATATTTGGAGAAAAAAGCCCAGAAAAATGCAGAAATTTAAATAGAGTTTGGAGATTACTTACATATTTTAAATTCTTTTGGAATATGACTTATAATTTACTAAAGCATTAAAACTGATCTATCTAAGCACACAATACATAATATTCTTAATCCTAAATATGGTTCTTATAGAAGACCACTGTACTTTTATAATTTCAGGATGTATTTCTCACATTGCAATGTTTTTTCCCTGTAGGCAATTCAAGCAAGCAACTCTCCTCTGTCAATGTCACAAGTTCCAAGTTAGAATCAACCCTGGATGATTTGACCAAAGCCAGAAGCTATCTATCCTTCAGCAGACACTGCTGATCTAAGCGCTGGTTCTGGAAATTACTTGGATGATCTTGGTTGTTCTGCATTTAATTAGAGCTTTTCCTGGCTGGTCCAGGGAATGTCACAGGGGATACTCTCAAATAAAAATGATCTTGACTTTGAAATCAAAAGATGATTCTATAAATAAGAAAAGTGATAAACCAAGTGATTCATTACACAATTCAGAATTAACGAAAATATGTATATTAATAAATTGCTCAATTACAAATAAAATTAACTAAATTATTTAAGGACTATTTACCCATTGATAACCAGTATTGGTTTTTCTCATTTCCATTATGGCAGTTGTACATTTTACTTTTTATTAACAGAGACAGGGACTGTAAATAAAAAAATAGGGATATAACTCAAATCAATTTTAAAATATTTGGTAGCATTAGCAAAAATATGAATTTAAGTCAAGTAGATAAATTACAGTGTCTGTACGTGAGAGAATTTGCATCATTTGTACAGTTTTAATCTCTCCTATGCACAGAAAATTAACAGTTGGGCATATTGGTAAGGCGGTGTGTAACACACACAAGAAAGGGAGAGACAAGTCAGAGAGAAGCATGAGAGAGAGAGAACACAAGGGAAAAGGCTCCTTGACCATTTCAATAAAGTGAAGGTTACTTGGGGTAAGATAGTAACAAGCACCTGATTTCTATTTCTACAACTTGCAGACATAAGAAAAAGTTTAACCTAAAGCACAACTCTATTTTGTTTTGTAAAATATTTGGATACTCAATTATTCTTCCCTGTAAGCCCTACTTTTATAGGACACTTATGGATTAAGAATTTGTCTAAAGTAAAAAGCATTCGATTCCCCCACTATTAGAAATACAGAACAAAAATTCACAGAACCTAAGTATTACAAGAAACTCCATCACCCACAACAGGAATTGTCTTTCCCACATCTCGTTACCCGGTTGTTCCGTGTGTGCCTGAACACAGACAGAAGAGGCGCTGGTTCACTCCATTCAAAAACAGCAGTGTGTTGCAGAGTACAGGCTTTGGAGCCAGGAAGACCTTATTCCCATTCTAAATGTGCCAACCACTAGTTGGAACACTAGAAAAAGTGTCAGTTGCTGCATTTCTAGGGTGTGTGTGTGGGGTGTCTTTTCTGTTTGTTGAAAAGATTACATAAAACCATGTGGGAAAGGCTACTTGCAAAGTGCCTGGCACTGAATATTTATTTATCTTCCCTTGCCCCTGAACATAGATGATAATCAACTCTTCTTTCCTTACAAAAGAAGCAAAAAAAAAAAAAAATTCCTACGATGTTCTCCTAAGTATAAATATTGGAAGGAATTTAGAGATTTAGCCCGAACTCTGGGCTTTACAGCCAGAGACTCTGAGGCCCTCAGAGACAGGTGAACTTGGCCTCCTCACCTTCCACCACTTGATGTCACCCATGCTCCCTTCGCCTCAGATCCCAATTTCTAGCATAGTGAGCAGGTAAAAAACAAACACGTGGAGGGAATGGGTCTACCGTCCTAAAATAGGCTTGCAGCCAAAGCAAATCAGTGTCTCTGATAAAACACAAAGTACTAACACAAAGAATTGAAAATTAGGTAAGATCAGAATTCAAATATTTGAAGAAATCACTTTTTTAGTTTCTAAATCCAGATAACATTTTCCTACATAATATCTCAGTATAACAAAAAATTCTTGCCATTTCAAATAGATTCTGCAAGTGAGAAACTAAATCAGTTAAACAGAATTCTAAGAAACTCATTCATGTGAAGACTTTCTAAATGTTTACTCTTTGGTCAAAAGTTAATTGATGCACTGTTTTAAATTTCTTACTATAATAAATGGAAAATACATCCTCATTATACCGCAAACACATGAAAAATTAATACACATTTGGGTTAAACGCTTCAGACTAAAAATACATGAAAAATATTTGAATGTCTGTTTATGAATCTTCACTCCATCCTGGCTAGAAACCAAAAAGTTCTGGACAAAGAATATATTCTTTGTCCAGAGCAGAGGTTGAACATTAGAAGTTGCACTGTCCTTGTATCAGCTGGTATAAAGAATTTTTATTTTACCTGAATATTTACTGTGTTTATGGAGTATGAACTATTACAACTAAATTGTTGATGGATATTTTGGCATGCCAATAAGAAACACATGCACATTTAAAATGAAGCATGTTGTCCCATTATATCAATGTACGTTTGGCATTTACATTAGAAATAGACCAACATCTGTATTATATTACAACACACAAGGGTTCCGGACAGCCGTTTTCACTTGGGGGTTAGCTTCTATTCCTTTACTTGATCTTCCACAGAGAACAGGATGCAAAATTATTCCAATATGTATCTACGCTATGGAACATGTGCTGGTGGAAAAGCTTTGTTCTGCGTTATGTTAGCACAAATCATAGTGAACAGATCCAAAGAACTTTCTCTTCCTGGAAAAAAGAAAACCCTGAAAACACCTAGCAAATTTTAGTACTTTCCTGTGTATGTTTTGTGTATCTGTGTGTTTTTTCACACAAAATCTTCATTGATTTTTTTTTAAAGCATTATATATTTATTGTAGAAAATTTAAGAAAAAAAATGAAGAAACATAAAGCAGAAAGAAAAAAAAAATCACCTAAGTCTAACAATAAAGATAGTTACTATTCACATTTTGGTGTTTTTACCCTTTTTTGTTTCAATGAATTTCTTTTTAAAATGTGACAAAAGATGACTTAATTTGATTCCAAAGTTTTCATACAGCAAATAGGATACTATTACTTGACTCATAGTGAATAACAAATGCAAGTACTATTTTTTTCGGTGAGGTTGAATGTGGACACATTCTCCCCGAGAAACTGCAAAGAACCTGTTGTACTGTTCCACAGTACAGAGAGTTTTATAAAGTAGAAATGGAGCGAGGAAAAAGGTAGAAAACAGTACGTTTGCCATGGCTGCTTACCTCATCGTCGTCGGCGTCGTACTGGGCATAGTGCTGCTCCAGCAGCTCTCTCTGGCGCCTTTCTTGTTCCAAAGTCTGGCTTATCAACTGGGCAACCTCACTCACTTGTCCTGGTTTTTCTCGCCCAATAACAAATCTATAAGAAGGGTAAAGAAAACTAATATAGTGAGACTCTTCAGTAAAAAGGCATGCTAAGAAAAGTAACCAAGCTTGATATATCTCATCAGGATCCATCAAGTCTCAAATAACAACCACAACAATAATTGCCTATAACTTTAAATGGTAGGCCTGGGTGGCAAGAGAGGTTAGTCAAACAATTAGAGTGATTTTTGCAAACAGCCCAAAGGAAAAGAAACAAAAAAAGCAAAGGATCATTAAAAAATTATTACCTGGGGGAAGACAAAATAGATGTAACATTCTATAGTACTTTACACATTTTTGATGCCCTACATATGGGAGAAAACTCAAAATTTCCTGTACCAGTGAACTTAAGAATCATTTTCAAAATAACATCCTCTTTATAACACAAAAACTGCTTCAAACTTTTTGAGGTATAGCATACATGGGTAAATATATATATATATATATATATATATATATATATATGTGTGTGTGTGTGTGTGTGTGTGTATATATATATATATATATATATATATATATATATATAGAGAGAGAGAGAGAGAGAGAGAGAGAGAGAGAGGCACGAAGTTTTTGCTAAGTTATTGCAACTTTGGAGATAAGAAAAAATGGGGAAACAAATGTAGTTATTTCAGTTTAAATCTGAAAAATAAAAAAAATGAGAGGAGGTGAATTAATTCTCTTCTTATGAAGAAAGAGATGGTATGAAGAGGGATGTGGCTTCAAATAATAAAAGTACTATGGAAAATATCTGTTGATATTAATTCCTATAAGAAAGAAGTATAAAGAGAAAAGCATGGAAGTCATTTATTGCAAGCTACAGTCACTTGTGATATATCCTCATTAATACCATGTGTTTTGCTTAACAAACTAGTATTTGCTTAACATCTTTGCACACTGATATATGGTTCTATTTTTCTAAAAATACAAATAATATGTCTTCATGACATAATTTCTATATATCATTTAACATGATTATTTTGGATGTGACTCTTAGTTGTTTTTATACTTAACTGATGCTTTTCTATGATTATAATACATTGCTGTAATCATTTATAATTTTAAAGAATATACTTCAGCATTTTTGTACAAATACCCTAAAGGTCCAATTTTTTATACTTAGGTGTTAGTAATTAATTGTCTTTATAAATATTTTTATGATGTTTCAAACAGGACTTAACTTTGGTATTATGTGTAGGTGTTCACTTATCAACTGAGTTATTTTCCTCTGGGAACCAACTATAAATAGAATTTGTAAATACTAAAATTTTCATCTTATTCAGGTATAATTCACACATAATAAAGTACACCTATTTTAAATGTACAGGTCAATAAGTTTCACAAATGTATCAACCTGTAATCACACCTATGAAAAATAGAACATTTCCATCAACCCAAAATATACTATTTCCCTTTCCAGGAAATCATTCTCACCTTGGGCCCATATTAGACAGGTCTTTTCTAGAGTTTAATACAAATGGAATCATTGAGTGTCTGGTTTCTTTGGCTCACTATAATGTTTTAGAGGTTTATCCATGTTATTCCAAGTATCAGTAGTTTGTTTCTTATTATCACCAAATAGTATGTGTTGTACCAAATATACCATATTTTGTTTATCTATTCTACTGATACATATCTGGGTTGGATTTTGTATATTATGAACATACTTACTATAAACACTTGAGTACAAGTCTTTGTAGGGACATACATTTTAATTTCCTTGAGACAAATAACTAACAGTAGAATTGCTGTCATATGTTAAGTGTACATTTAACTTTTAAAGAAATTGCCAAATAGTTTTTCAATGTGGTGGTACCGCAAGAGTCCTACCGGCAATGTATGAAAGTTGAAGTTGCTTTACCTCCTCATCAACACTTAGTATTGTTATTTTTTTTTTAATTTTAGGCATTCTACTGGGTATTTAGTTGTATATTATAAAGGTTTTAATTTCCAATGCCATGATAACTAATTATTTTAAGTATCTTTTCATGTATTTATTGACCATTCATGTATCTTCCTAAGTAAAATAGCTTTTTAAATCTTTTGACCATTTAAAAAAAATTAGGTTGTCTAACTTATTACTGAGTTTTAATGGTTCTTTATATATTCTGGATAAATAGCTTCATCTGTATATATTGCAGAAACATACACATACACAGATACACACAGAAATAATATATGTGGATGTATTTGATTTATTAATTATCTTCTCTCAATCTGTGATTTACCTTTTAATTTTCTTAATTATCTTTCAAAGAAATCCGATTTATCACTTTTTAAAAGATTTGTGACTCTTTTTTCCTATCTAAGAAATCTTTGCCTGATTTAAGATTGCTGATATTTTCTCCTATTTTTCTTCTTAAAGAGTTAATGTTTTGATTTTATATTAGGTCTATGATATCTTTCAAATTAATTTTCAAGCATGATGTTTGGTAAGGGTGGGGTATCATTATTTTCCAAATAGGTAACTGGTTGTTTCAACACCATTTGTTGAAAAGACCATTCAACACTGCCATTGAATAATTTGGGTGCATTTGCTGAAAATCAGTTGACCATACATTTTTGGATTGATTTCAGGACTTTCCTATCTATTCCACTGATGTACAGAGGGTGCCAAAAACATGTATACACATTTTAAGAAAGGAAAAAACTGTATTAAAATTATAACACTCAATTTATACCATTAACAAAAGATGAATACAAGTCACGTTTGACTTGTGCAATTTACAAGAGGTGCTCAAAGTGGTTACCATCAGCGTCCAGACACTTCTGATTATGGCGAACTACTGCTTGAATAACGTTGACCAAAGTGTCCACTTGTATTGCTGCACATGCCGTTTCAGTTTCTTCCCTAAGTACCGTCAGTGTAGCTGGTTTTCTATGGCACACCACATCCTTTAAGGTCCTCCACAGGTAGAAGTCAAGGGGTGTTAAGTGGGGAGAATGTGGGGGAAACTCAAACAACCTTCTTGAATTTCAAGCACCACTTCAAATTGGTCTTGTGCTCTTCAAATGACAACTCTGCTTCTACCATTTTCTTTGCCCTGCCTGTCACATGATCATGCTAGCATTCATTTGATTAATGCCATCTTTTGAGCAAACATCATACTACACATTGCTGTAATTCAATTCAACTTTGAAAAGTAATACATGGGTAACATTTCTTAAAATGTGTATACGTTTTTTTGGCACTCCCAGTATTTATCCTTGTGCCAATATCATACTACCTTGATTACTACATAGTAAATTTTGAAACTAGGTGGTGTAAATTTTTCAACTCTGTATATATACATATATTTAAATTATTTTGATTATTTAAGTTATCTCTATTTTCATATAAGTTTTAAAATCAGTTGTCAATTTGTTTTAAAGCCTATTGATGTTTAATCTGGGTTTGCTTTAAGTCTGAGATCAATTTGTGGAAAACTGACATTTAACAATATTGAGTCTAATACATGAACATACATTTAATTAGATTTTCTTTACTTTCTTTCAGCAATGTACTATAGTGTTCTGTATAAGGATGTAGCCATAGTTTGTTAAATTTACCTCTATTTCAAGTTATAAATGGTTCTCATTTTTAAATTTCAGTTTTTAATAGTCTGTTGTTAGAGGATAGATATAAATTAATTTTTGAATACTGGCTTTGTGTTCTGTGACCTTATTCAACTCACTTATTTTTATTTATTTATTTATTTTTTGCTTTTTGGTATGTGGGTAGCTCCCTGACTGGGAATCGAACCCAGACCGCAGCGCTGACAGCACCAATGCCGAAGCCCTAAGCCACTACACCATCAGGGAACTCCCTCAACTCACTTATTAATCATAGTACTTTCTTTTACAGACTACTTAGAATTTTCCTATATAAAAGATCATATCCACTATGAAGAAAGACATTTTTGCTTCTTCCTTTTCTAGGTATGTATTTATTTGCTTGTTTGTTTATCTATTTACTTACTGTTTTATGGCACTGAGGCCTCCAGTCTATGTTAAAAAGAAGGTATAAAAGTAGACATCCCTGCTTTGTTTCCTATGATAGAATATGAGTTCTGAAATGCCTAGAGCAGGGCTGAGCAAGATGTCAATTGTAGTCCATTGGTGGACTGCCAAGCAATTTTGGGATGACTGCCTAAATAATAAAATAAATAGCTAGTGGGTTGTGACACCTGGAGCAAATTAGAAGTAGCCCTTGCCCTGAAGGAGTCTGCCCAGGCTTAACCTAGAAATACAGAGTGATTTCATTTGGAGATATTATAGTTTCTATGACAGAAGATATATAAAGTCTGTAATATACCCAACTAATCTAGAAAAATGACTATCTTGAATTCATTATATTTTTGGCAACAAGCTAAAAGTCAGAAATCAGGTCTAGGGATGCAAATATAAAGTAATTAGGAAACTCATATCCTTGAATGGCAGATTTAGCAAAACCTCGATTGATCTTTTATCTTTCTTTCAATGCTTAATAGAGTGGGGCTTCAGGGAGTGTCACTTATCTACTACAAAGTTGACAGGAGACTGAGGAAGTAATTATTGTACAAAATGCATATTAATAAAAAAACAGTAGTCAAGCTCAAAAAAAAAGGCAAATTAGAACTCAAATTCACTTAAAGCATAAATTCTTTAAACTTATTTGAGAATTACATTGTCAGATCTTCTAGTTTAACAGTTTTCCCTAAGAATGGAGAAGTTTCTTCTGTAGGGCAAGTGTTTAAAGTTACTCTAAACACAATTCAAGTAGAGAAAAAGATAAGACTTGGTCCACTTGCCAAATAGTTGAAAGCACTGTGCTGATTTTAAAGATGAATGAAGGAATCTTAAGAAAGACCTTATGAGAAATCTTAAAGCAGAAAATTATTTTTAAATCTAAATTATAAAATAATAAATTGTGATAATGTAATAAATCAAAACTCCAATATGATGTTCAAGTTTCTTCTTATCCGCAAAATATGATCCCTAATTCCAAGCCAGAATTATTTATGGATACTAAAACTAAAAGGAACAAATGCATATAATCAAAGTTTCAGAGGAAAAAAGAATGTTCCATATTGCATAAGAAACTAGCATTTTAAATCCTGAAGCGTAGTTGCTCAAAACCACAGCTTGTATTTCTTTCTGAATTCACCCCTACAATTTAACATTATTTGCATAGTATTAGTTCATATTCAAAATCACTTTACAGTTCGATGACACAGAAGTGATTACTAATTGCACATAAAACAGACAATTCATCTCATGAAATACACTCATTTTTAAAAGTGTTATGTTAAAGTAAACATCTCTTCATTCAGGCAGATATTTTGGGTAGTGTTATAGCACCTTGCTATACACATCTTTGAAGTCTTGTAATCCAGTATGATTTATAGTACATATATGCAATAATAGAATGTCATTCTGATATGTATAGTCCAGAAGAAAAACACCCAGAACTGGAACTATGCTATTCTGTCTTCTTCATGTTAAAATTAATACCTACTCATGGACACAGACAACAGTTTGGTGGTTACCAGAGGGTAAGGGGGGAGTGGGTGAAGGAGGAAGTGGGGTGTCAAATATATGGTGATGCAAGGAGAAATGACTTTGGGTGGTGAACACACAATGCAATACACAGGTGACATATTGTAGAATTGTACACTTGAAACCAATGTAATTTTACTAACCAATGTTACCCCAACAAATTTAATTTTAAAATATCTGAACTGAAAAGGCATGATGTAAGATATAGTGCATTCTCACTAAAAATGATTAGTTTATTAGTGTTAATTAATTAAATTCTTCATTTTCAAAAATAAATGTTCACAGAGTTTCAAAAAAAATGCTACGATATTAAAAAAAATTAGTATCTACTCCATATGTCTAAAGCAGTAATAAAGGAATAAGGTGTGGTATAAACATGAAAGGATTTTAAAACACTATTATTAGTTTTATGACTAAACTAATAAAATCTCCCATTTGAAAAATGTATAACTTTCAAATTACCTTTGTACATGTTCTTAAATGTTTGGCCCATATTTAAGCTGACTTTATAGATATGTCCTATAACAGCATATATACAATCTAGCACATAGAGAATTTAGTAGAAAATGTAAAAGTTAAAATAAGGTCATAATTTCAATTAATGGGTTCATAGTATGGATATGCTGTGATAGTATAACTTAAGGGTTAAAAGGAAAAATGGCTTTGATAGGACAAATTCACTGAAATATAAACATGACTTATTAGCTCTGTGTTCTTGTATATTATTATTTCTAATCCTTTATTTCCGTATTTGTAAACTAAATATAATAACTTTAACAAATAAATCTTATATGATCTGAAAAAAAAAGCTTAACTAATTATCTAGTGCCTAGGGTATTTAATCAATATTTACTATTGTTTTTATTCTAGATAATGTATTAATATTTAGAGAGGGTTGATATTTAAATTAAAAAATAGGTTATTTTCTAAAGTTATGACTGACAAATAATGGCAATAGTAAAACTAAAATATTCATTTAAGGTTTATGTATGTTTTCAGCATGGCTTGTTTCTAGTTAAACAATCTTGTTTTAATATGAATTATGTCACTAAAAACTGCTCCCTCTTACTGTCAAACTGAGCTACAATAGGGAAAGGCAGATAAATCATTTTTCCTTTTTTTTTCTTTATCTATTATCAGAGCAAGCAATGTCCATGTACTGTTCCTTGGGGTTTAGATGACAACATTATATGGAATTCATCTGATTAGTTTATTGAATTCTCCGGTGAGCTGTCAAGCAAAAAAAAAAAAAAAAAGAACAAAAATAACACTATACAATTGCATTTATGATTTGCTGAAATGAAGTCATAAAGATCCTACATGTTCTGTGTGAATGATGTGAGAGGTTATGTTGAAAAATGATTTATGAGTGCCTTGTTTTTCAAACAAAAGTTATTCTAATAAAAGTGACATACCAGTTACAATGACACAATGTCAAAATTTAAAAATCCTCAATGTAGAATTAAGCTAGTCTAAAAAAGGAAAAGTTATAACTAGAATATAGTTATGAGTTCTTATATAACTAATTCTTTCATTCAGATATTCTTTAAACAAATATTTGCGGTATGCACACCAAAAACCTGAGTGATACATCTTTAGAAAACAACAGCAACAAAAATAGCAGCACAAGGCCTACTCCTGATACGGTACTTGAGCCTTGGATGAGATCACAGTGTACTTTTAAACATTTTTGTAATAAGTGTCTCATTTTTCCTATGTTTGATCACATTTTATGGACTTATTCTGAATTTGATAGCTTTTAAAATATTTCACTCAATTCTACTGAAGCAAGTGGTGATAAATGTATAACCAGCCAATTTCACTAAAATTTTCTGACTGTATTTAGAAGTTAAAGTCCTACACAACCAAGCTTGCCTCTTCCTTGTACTTGTACATTCTTACATATTTTTCCTTTCTATACTGGGAGCCATATTAATATAACATAGCATATATTTAGCATTTGAAATTTTAAAAATTCATCTAAGGTAAACATTTGCTTTTAAAAGTAGCCTTGTAGTTTCTAGACCTGAAATATTTAAGCTGAATTGTAAGCATTAGTTCTTTCAAGTGAATTTTATATCTAACCCAATACTAAGCATAAGAATATTTTTCTGTACAATATTTCAACATAAAACTGAAGTACATTCACATGCTGCATAATGGCTTTCAGTCAATGAAGGACTGCACCTACAAAGGTGGTTACAATATCACTAATAATTACAATAGTGCTGAAATACCTCTATTGCCTAGTGACACCATAACTGTTGTAATGCTACGGAGTGCAATGCATTACTCGCCTGTTTTTTGGTGATGCTGGTGTATAGTATTTATAAGTTCTACAGTAGTGTACAGTAATGTCCAAGGCCTTCACATTTACTCTCTATTCACTCACTGACTCATCCAGAGCAACTTCCAGTCCTGCAAGCTCCTTTCATGGTTAAGGGCCCGATTTAAATGTACCATTTTTATCTTTTATACTGTGTTTTTACACACACAAATACCATTGCGTTAAAACTGCCTATAGTACTCAGGTTTGTACAGGTTTGTATATGCTTGTACAGGTTTGTAGCCTTGGAGTAACAGGCTTTACCATGTAGTCTAGGTGTGTAGTAGGCTACAACTGAGATTTGTGTAAGTGCACTCTGTAATGTTCGTGATGAAATCTAATGATGCATTTCTCAGAATATAGACCCATCATTAAAGAACACATGAGTATAGTTTAATTCTTTAAGAAACATTGTCTAACACATGCTACTTCAAGGACTATATACTATGTGATAGCTTTAAACTTAAAAATAATATTTTCTAAAAATGGTATATCCTCAAGAAATGACATTTCTCTATTTAAAAGTTAGCTTTGATGTCTTTGCTGTCTCAAGTTTAAATATATATGTATATAAACATTTAAAAGGAAAATTTAAAAATGTTAACCTGTATATACTGACACCAGAAAATGTCTCATTAAGCTAAAGTCTTCTTCAAAGTACTTTTTTGAAATCCTCACTGTTTTTACTCTTCTTTCTATCACTAGCGATTGTTGACCATTCTCACATATGTAAGATTACGAAGGTCTACTATCAATGGTCCCAAATCCATAGTGGCTGCTCCTCTTGTCTGTGGGTAGAGAGGTAGTCTTACGAGGAATGTAAACACAAAACCCACAAGGACTGATGATTTCCATTACCATGGCAATTCCCTCACTTCCCCCCATTACATGACACTCAACATTATGCACAACCACAAAATCACTTTGATAAAAAGTGAAAATCTCAATTTCCCCTTGTGCTGTAATGGCAATAAAAAACTCAAAATAAAGTGAATGAAGTACAAACATTTCAAGATTTAATGCATTTAAAATGGAAATCTCAGATATACCAATGACTTTAAGGGAAAAAATTTTAAAAACTCCTATATTTGGAAATTACATGCCCAGGTGCGAATCCAAAATAAACATGTACATATCTATAAAAAATATACTTATCATTCATTTAAATTTTTTTTGAATATAGTAACCTCTTCAAAACAGAATAGAGAGATATTTAAGACCCTCATATTAATTTATTTTCTATTGTGCATAACTACAATTCCTATAAAATTCTGATCTTCAGAAGTGGTGCATGACTAAATGGCAAAAAGTCATTAAATACATATACTAGGGATAAAAGCATGATGAATACACAGTTATTGATCATAAGTAGCAGGTACTTATCAGAAAGCATTTGAACTTTAGCATCAATGGTCTTAAAGAGAAAACATATTATTTATTAGAAAATTTCTCATATTGAAGGACAATCGCTCTCCTCTAACATCTCTTTTCTATAACTGCTGTCCTTAGGTACTAGGATGGCTGTCTGGAGTTTAAAAGAAGACTAATTCTTTTTGTAGAGTTCACTCTTTCAAATGCTTTACAGTTGTTACCATGCATTTTTAAAGTTGTTTATTTTGTAGGCAAAGTATATAGAAGCTTTGACATTTACTTGCAGAAGGAAAAATGTTTAGATTTCTCACCATCCTGGTTAGTCTTTTCTAAATAGTCACAAAATTTTCAGGGTTCTTCTTAAGATAAGGTACGCAATATAAAATAAATAAATTATATTGTGGTATAATATTAATCTGTCTGCCTGTCTATCCATCTATGTGTCTATCTGTTCATCCAACCATCCAACTAGATATTGATCACTACATAATAAGCAGCGTCTAAGATGGACCCAAGTAATCTCTGACTCCTGATATTCATGTCTTGTATAATTCTTTTCCCTTGAGTGTGGGAGGAACTTGTTGACCCAGTTTTATCAAATAAACACAGAAATGATGGAATGTCACTTTGGATATTAGGTTATGAAAAGATGACAGATTCCATCTTAGGTACGCTCTTGGAAGGTACTCCCTTGGATCACTCCCTGGGAAGCCAGTTTACATGCTGTGAGGCATCCCTGTAAAGAGGCTCTCATGAGAAAGCTGGGAAGTAGAGCACAGAAACTGTGAGGTAGTAAGTTTGTTGTTGCAAGTCACTAAACTTTGGGGCAATACACTATGAAACAATAGGTACATTAACTGTGGAGACAGGGCACAAGTGTTTGTGAAAAGACAAACCCTTAAAGCTGTAGACCAAAAAAAAAAAAAAACAAAACCCAAAACAAAACATGAGTTCTTAAAAGATATATTGCAAATCCATATTTGAATAAGGAAAAACATCCAGACATAAAGAATTTTATGTAGACATTAATTTTTTTCTGGTAAAAATATCAATAATAAAATATTTTAAAAATAAAAGTATATAGTACAATAAAATACACATATTGTTAAGGAAATTCAGTTTGACTACATCTGCCTTTCTTAAAGAGACTTGGTTCTTTCCAAATCAGCACCACCATGTATATAATTAATTAACATGGTACTTTTCAAGTTAATCATAACTATTTTTATTCATTTTAAAAACTAGTTTTTATGAGGTCAAACTCATATACAATAAAACTCACCAAAATAAGTTGTATAATAATACAAGTTTTGATAAATACATATACAGTTACATAACAAATACAATAACCACAATATAGAACATTTTCATTACCTAAAAAAGTTCTAAAAAATGTTCACCTAAAAAACATTCCTTCTTTCACCTTTGCAGTTTAAATGCAGTGCAAAGGCTTTTGTGCCTGGCTTTACTTACTCAATATAACAGTTTTGTGAATCAAATATAGTATTGAATATATTGGTAGTTCATTTCTTTATATTGCTAAGAAATATTTTATTGCATGGGATAAAATACAATTTGTGTATATCAATTTATTGGTTAATGGATATCTGAGTTGTTTCCCAGTTTTCAGCTATTATGAACAAATCTCCTATGAACATGCAAGCATGAGTCTTTGGGGAGCCATACAAGGACTAACAATTAAGTTCAAAAACTCATCCCACTACATACAAGGTAGGACGATTAATTTCGTGACCGCATCCTAGGAAAAAGTGCTACATACCTCATTGCTGAATATCACTATGGTCACCTTCCAAGTTTTCCCCTTGGGAAGCTGTGCACTGACACCGGCACCTAGTCTATCCTTCAAAGCCATTTTGGAACTCTTTTTCTGGAATTGCCATCAGAGCTGTTGGCATATTATCCTTGATGTCCTGAAGTCATCAGAATGTCTTCCTTTCAATATTTTTTTATATTCAAGTAAAGAAAAAAGTCATTAGGGGCCAGATCTGGTGGGTATTCCAATACAGTTACTTGTTTACTGGCTAAAAACTCCCTCACAGACAGTGCCCTGTGAGCTGGAGCATTGTGACGCAAGAGCCATGAGTTGTTGGCAGAAAGGTGCAGGTTGTTTTCATCTAACTTTTTCATGCAGCCTTTTCAGCACTTCCAAATAGTAAACCTGGTAGACTGTTTCTCCAGTTGGTACAAATTCATAATGAAAAATCCCTCTGATATCACAAAAGGTTAGCAACATATTTGGACTCTTGATTTGAACTGAGGAAACTCTTTTGGTCGTGGAGAATTGGCTGACTTCCACTGTGCATTTTGATGCTTTGTTTCAGGGTCATACTGGTACACCCATGTTTTATCATCAATGATAACATGGCCCAAAACATTGTCTTGTTTCTCCAAAAGGTTTTGACAAACTTCGACTCTTCGCGTTTGTTCATTGGTGAGCTCCTTTGGGACCATTTTTGCACACACCTTGCTCATGCTGAGATTTTCAGCTAAGATTTTCCTGTTTCTCTATTGATGCTTTCTTGGTCTGCTGTGCTGCTTACAGTCACCCAAGGATTCTGACATACAATTCGATGAATTTTTGCAATGTTTTCATTAGTTCTTCTCGTTACTGACTGCCCTGATCTCCTCATCACTGACGCTTTCTCTCCCCTGAGAAAAACGTTTAATCCATTTGTACACTACCGTTTTCCTCATGGCATTACGCCCATAAACTTAGACTAACACGTCCCTGATTTCCCTTCCACTCTTGCCAAGTTTAACAAGAAATTTAATGTTTGTTCACTGCTCTGATTCAAGCTCTGACATTCTCGCGATGGCACACAAAAACACGCAACAACAATAATGAATGTTACTCAGCAAGACATCACCACATGTTGACACCAACACAGCTGTGAGACACAGATAGACCAAGGTTATGAAACCTTACTGAGCTATTTACAGTGCTGCCAATATAAGCGCACAGTGGCAAGTTTGCAAACTTAATAGTGAAACATTGTACGTTTTTATTGCTTTTAAGTATATAGCTAGAATTGCTTGCTGGTATGCTAAGTGTACGTTTTAGTTTATAAGAACCTCCACAACTGTTCTGCAAAGTGGCTGTGCTATGTTGCGTTCCTGCTGGCAATAAATGAATGTTAAAGGTGCTCCACATCCTCATCAAAGCATAGCATTATCATTCTTTTGAATTTCAGCCATTCTAGTTGGTATGTAGTAGTAACTCACTGTGGATTTAATTTGCATTTCCTCAATGACTAATGACATAGAACAGCGTTTTATGTTCCTGCCAATGTATCTTCTTTGTTAAAGTCTCTCTTTAATTGATTTGAACATGTTTAGTAAGGTTATATATCTTCTATTGAATTATAAGAGTTCTTCATATTTCCTAAATAACAGTCTTTTATCAGATAAATGTTTGCAAATATTCCATCTTAAGCTCTTTCTTCACTGTTAGGCTTATTAGGGTGACATTATTTGATGAGAACTACATAGGGTCAAATATATGTTTTTTCATTTTCTTAAGGATATTTTTCAAGCAAACGTTTTAAATTTTGATGCAGTTTATCATTTCTTTCTCCTATATTTCTTGATTTTGTCTTAAAAGATCCTTGATTAACCCAAGATCATAAAGATTTTTGCTTATTGTTTACAAATGTTATGGTTTCAGCTGATGTACTTAGGTCTGTGATCAGTCTCAAGTTAATTTTTGAATAGACTGTGAAAAACAGGTCAAATTCTGGGTTTTGTTTTTTTTAAATGTGGTTATCAAGTTATTCTAGCACCAATTTCTGAAAAGACTATGATTTCCCCCATTCAATTACCTTGGTGCATTAGTCAAAAATCAATTGTTTATGTCTGTGCAGGTCTACAGTGGAACTCCCTATTCTGTTCCATTAACCTATTATTTTTATCTTTATGCTTCAACCAGATTGCTGTGATTAGTATGGCTTTTAGGCAATGAAAATTCTCCAAGTTTGTTCTTTTTAAAAAATGTTAATTTCTACCCAACCCCCCCCCCCAAAAAAAAAAAAAAAGCTACTGAGATTTTTGGAATTGTGCTTAATCTGCTGATTTGGGGGAAATAGAAATCTTAAGAGAAATGAGTATTCTGATCCATAAACTTGGTCTATTTCTCCACTCATTTAGGTGTTTTTATTTTCTCTTGGTAGAATTTTGCTGAAGGTGTCAACAGCTTACGTCAGATTATCTTTAAGTGTTTCATTTTTTTGATGTGATCATAAATGTTATTTTAATCTGTTTTTAATTTTATTGTTGCTAATAATATATAGAAATAGAATTAATTTTTTGTATCAACCTATCTCCTATAACCTTGTTTGATTCACTCAGTTCTAATAGCATCTGTTGTAGATTCCTTAGGATTTTCCACATGGAAGGCTGTGTCATCTGGGAATAATAAATTTTACTTCTTGCTTTTCAATACATGTGCTTTCCATTTCTCACTTTTGCCTCACTGAACTAGCTATGACCTCCAGCACAACGCTGAATAGAAGTGGTCAAAGTGGCCGTACTTGCATTGTCCTTTTACGAAGGGAAAAGCATTCAGTCTTTCACATTTAGTATTAGCTGTATGTTTTACTTAGATGCTATCACACTAACAAAATTCCCTTGTATTTCAAATTTCCTGTAAGTTTTTTTTATTGTATCTACTGAGATAAGCATGTGAGAACATGATTTTTTCCCATTATTCTATTAGTATGAAAATTTCACAAGATGAATTTCAAATACAAAATCAACCATATATTCCAAAGATGTTATTTGGCCATAGTTTATTATCCTTTGTATATATTTCTGTCTTTAATCTGCTAAAATTTTATTAAGAATTGTTTTATCTATGTTTATGAGGAATGTTGGCATGTAATAATTTTTCTTTCAATCTCTTTTCCTGATTTTGGTATGATGCTGACCTCATAAAAGTAGTTCAGATGTGACCCCTTTTCTGTGTTCTAGAAGAGTTTTGCACAAATATGACGTTAGTTTTACCTCTAATGTTTGGTAAGATTCATTGGTGAAACAAACTGGACCTGAAATTGCTGGAAAGCTTCAATTCTAAATTCATTTTCATGTACACATACACATATTTTTCTTTTCTTGAGTGAGTTGGGTACTTTTTCATAGTATTGTCTTTTTAGAATAAATACTATAAAAGTATTTATTGTAAGTATTTATTCTAAGTTGCATGAATTATCATTAAGTCCTTTATAATACTAGCTAATCCTTACAATATCTATTGGATCTCTAATGATGGCTTGTCCTTTAATCTAACTTGTATCTTCTCCGACATGAATTACCCTGAAACTTACAGATATTTTTATCTTCCATATTTTTTCTGAGTCAAGAACTCAGGAGAGGCCTGACTGGACAGTTTGGCTTGGTGTTTCTCATGAACTTCAATCAAATATTGGCTGGGGCTGCAGTTATCTGAAGACTTTACTGTGGCTGGAGGGTTTCCTTTCAAGGTTCCTTCCTCACATGGCTGGCACATGGGTGCTTGCTGTTAGCAGGCCTAAGTTCTTCCTTGTGTGGGCCTCTCCAGAAGGCTGTTTGAATGTCTTCTCAATATGGCAGCTGAATTTCTCCAGAACTGGTAATCCTGAGACCAAGGTAGATGCCATAGGCCTTTTGTATCCTAGCCCCAGAAGTAACACACAATTTTTATGTTACTTTTATATGTTACTTCATCAAATAGACTGGACAGGAGTCAATGTGGTAGAGGACTAAACAAGAGAGTTAATACCAGGAGGAAAAAAGCACCAGAGGATCATTAGATGAATGCTACGTAGAAAACATGATAATGTGATAGAGCCTGACTTTGGGTTTGAACAACATCAATAGCATAATATGAGAAGAACTCATTCACTGAAAAAGTAGTTTTTGAACTGAGACTTGATGAGAAGGATCCAGCTAGTGAAAAATCATATGACACTGAGGTTTTTTGGAGGAGGGCAGGAGACAGGAAATGGTATAAATAAAGGATAATACTTTGAACATATTAAATTTGTGTGCTTTTTAGAAGCCACCTGAAGATGTCAAGTAAGAAGTAAATAATTCTCAAATTCAGGCAAGGAAGGGCAGAGCTTTAAAGAGCAAGGGAAAATAAAGAATTGAGGCCAGAATAGCTTTAAAAGGTCATGGCTTTCAAATAAGTTGGTAATCTGGAAGATAAAATTGAGAAAACTCTTATAATATGTTAGCAAAAATATAAACAGATAGTGATCCTGAGAGAAAAGAAGATGCTAGAGAATGTGTTCAGGACATCTAATTCCCATTTAATACTGGTTTGAGAAAAGAAGACCAAGACAATGAGAAAGAAATAAAGAAAATATAAAATAATAACAGAAAATTTCCCAAACCCAAGACTTCAGATTGAGTTTCAAATAGAATGCACAAAGACAAATAAGTAAACAGACACAGATCTATTTACAGCCTGGTAAAAATCTTAAAAACCCAATTATGAGGGGGAAAAAATCCAAAAATGAAAACGATAAAAGACTACAAATTAGATTGACATCAAATTTATTACCAATTGTAGACATTAAAAGACAATGGGCAGGAAGATGCAACAAGATGGCAGTGTGAGAAGGACCTCTGAAAAACTCCTATAGAGATTACAACTAATAAAACACTTATACCTCAACCAAGGGCCCTCTACACAATGCACAATCACAACTAAGAAACCCACTCATTGCATTAAGGTAACTACCTACAGGTGGGCAGAGGGTTAAACAAAGGAGAAATAAAGGGTAGAGCAGGTACTGGGCTGCACGGGTGTCCCTGCTTGGAACTCTCCTGCTGGGGGAGAGAGGAGGAAGAATGTGGCAGGAGAGCACTCTGGACCTCACTCGGTCCGCAGGACAGAGGAAAGGGGGCCCACAGGCATCCACCTCACTTTGGCCCCAGGAAATATAGATCTGTCCACAAACCGCAGCGGCCAGACTTCACTACAGTTGCCAGAAGAGGGTGAGTGGCTGGATGGTGAGGAGCCTCAGCATGAACGCTCACGCCAGAAAGGAGAGGGAGAGGGGGCTGCGTGCATGTTTCTTGGCCCACAACCAGCACAATTGAAAGCCCAGCATACAGAACTGAGCCTAAAGCTCAGGGTAGAACATGTGCATGGTGCAAACTCAGAACAGAAAGTTGCAATCACGCCCAAACTCCCTGCAGGATACCCAGAGCCACAGGAAAAAAACAAAGCTGCAAACACCCCTTCCCCACAGATCTCTGCCCACCCAGTATCAGAAAGAACACCAAAGAAATTACAGCTGGGAGGGCCCAGAGAGGCTGCAAAAAAATGAGAAACCAGTGAATTAAAGAGATGAGGACAGATGACCCATCAGAAACAGAGCTCAAAGCAACAATTATAAAAATGCTGATGGAACGAATGATAATTTCAACAGAGATCAGAGATCGGACAGCAAGCGCTAAAAAAGACTTACAAACCATTGTAAAGGACCAGAAAGAGATAATGATACATTAACTGAAATGAAGAACAGAATAAAAGTCACCAAACTAGATGCAACAGAAGCACAAAGCAGTGATTTTCAGGAAAAGCCAGCAGAAAACACTTATTTAGAATATATAGATACGAGAATCCAGAAAAACGAGGATGGTTTGAGATTCCTCTGGGACAATTTTAAGCAGAAGACTATCAGAATAATAGGTGTGCCAGAAGGGACAGAGGAAAAGCAAGGGTTGAAGAAATAATTGACTGAAGAAATAAATGCTAAAAATTTTCCTAACCTAGTTAAGGAAATAGACATACAAGTCCAGGATGCACAGAGAATCCCAAACAAGAACACACCAAGACACAGAATAATTAAATGGCAAAAGTTAGAGAAAAAGAGAAAATTCTAAAAACAGCAAGAGAAATGCAAGTAGTAACTTTCAAAGGGTCACCCATTCAATTCGCAGCCGATTTCTCACCAGAAACTTTACAGGCCAGAAGGGATTGACAGAAAATATTCAACGTGATGAAAACCAAGGATCTGCAACCAAATAATGTATCCAGCAAGGCTAGCATTCAGAATTTAAAGACAGATAAAGAGCTTCTGTGATAAGGAAAAGTTAAAGAAATACATCATCACCAAACCAGTACTACAAAGGATGTTAGAGGGACTTCTTTAAGAAGGGAGAAGGGACGGGAGAGTGGGTAAAATAAGGGAAAGGGATGGAGACATTTAGTTTGATTGTGAACATAGAACCGAAAGTAGCAAAGAAACAAAACTCATGGACACAGTCAATAATTTAGTAGTTACCTGAGGGTAAGGGAGGAGGGGAGCGGGAGAAAAGGGACAGGGACACAAATATATGGTGATGGAAAGAGAACTGACTCTGTATTATGTGATGAACACATAATACAACAATAGAAGATGGAACATAGAATTGTGCACCTGAGATTTATGTAATTTTTACTAAACAATGTCACCCCAATAAATTTTAAAAAATTAAACAAACAAAACTAAGCATGTAACTACAAAAAAAAAAAAAAAAAAAGACAATGGCCAAAGTCTTCTTCACTGAAGACTGAAGAAAAAGGACTTTGAACCTTAACTACTATTCTTAGCCATATTTGAGGGCATACTAATTCATTTTCAGACATGCAAGCACCCTTGCAACTATGTATGACCCAGAGGAAATCCAGAAGGCTAAAAATAAAGTCAGGTTCCACTAGAACCTTCATGCCTTGAAAAGTCTTTCCTTATGACAACAATGATAAAATGACATAAAATTACATTTCATTTTCTATCAATTCAGTGACCCTACTTGATTCACTTGATAGGGTAAATAATATTTTCATAATCACATATCGTAAATACTGGTTATCGGTCTTAATTTTTTGAATCAACCGATCAATACTAAAAGTGTCCGAGAGAACTGTAGTCATATAATAAAAAGAAAATGTTATAAACTGTATATTTTTTAAACTTAGAAACAATTGATAGGTGAAGGTTTTATAACAAGCCATCATTAGATATTTATCTATCATTGAAGATTCAACAAATGAAGACAAGACTTATATTTACTTCCAAAAGAACTAAAGGGGCTGTTAACAATGGTTTCCTCTGCTCACTAGAACATGAGTAAGATGACAAGAACACTGAATTGTTATTTTTATACCATTGAACAATTTGACATTTTTGGTAATGTGTATAATTTATTTTAAAAAGTTCAAGAATCTCTTAATAAATGAAAGAGGAAAATGGTACACAGAGAAATTCACAAAAATTAACGATTACAAAGATTAGAAAGCCAAGAATAAAGTTACTATACAAATTCATACCATTAGATCCTGTGCCTTTTCTTGGTTTTCTAGCAATCTCATGAACACCTAAGAAGTTATCGAAGTTTTCAGAAGAAAATAATAATAGCTAGTATTTCATTGAATTCCAGCTTTTCTAGTGCATAACATGTACTAACTTTTTTTCAAAAATCTATGGGGTAGGGACTATCATGATGCCCTTTTTATAGATGAAGAAACTGAGGCGTGGGGAGATTTAACTTTTCCATAAACTCATATTCTGATAAGTGGTTAAGCCGGAAGCTGAATCTATGAAGTCTGGCTTCATGTAAAAAAAGGCAGTTATATAGAAAGACAATTATTTCCTGGTACTAAGAGCAGAAATAAATATCAATGAATATATTAAATATTATTTATAGCTTGTAACAGAAGCAGCCTCTATGATTTTACCTATCTACTACTTATACTATAATTCAACACACATTTTCTCTCTTGTCTAGAAAGCTATAACACAAGACATTGAGGCAGGTGTCTAAATTTGGGACATCTCTAGCAAAATGACATCACAGAAGGGTAAAATCTATATTCAAAAATAAATGAAAGGTAGTTTCGTATAACTTTGAATTAGTCTGTGACTATCTAGTGATTACTACTTTCTTTCCATAGGTATATAACCAGTGATGTTTATCTTTTAAACTACTGCCTATTATTATTATTTTTTTTTTTTGCTAAAGACTTCGTAATTTCAAGTTTAAAATTATTTTTCTCATAACTAAACACAGAGCAACAAACATGAGGATCTTCTCAGGATGTACAAGAAAAGCATCATTTAGTGTGTTCTAATAAAAAAATGAATTGTGAAGAGATAAGATAATAAACCTGCTGATGCAAATGAACTGAATCGAAATGATTTCAATTACTTTTTACATAATGCAGGATCTGACAACCAGAACAAAACTTTATTCTAACTTTTAAGCTATGTTACATTCTATGAACCACCAAAAGGATTATAGGTTTTTAAATAAAAAAGAAAATTTTTAAATAATTTTCTTTTTAGGTTTTCACCAGGTAACACTGAGATATACAATAAAGACATACAAAATAGTATGAATCTAAAGTCAAAAGGAATCTAAAGTAAATGTGTTGTGCAATACATATTATATAGCATGAGTCCATCTGGAGCCATCTGGATTGACCAAGTGCTTATCTCCGGAGCTGCCCGGAGCATAGCCATGACCCTTGTTCGAAGTTGTGAAATGTACTAACCAAGGACAGATGACGCTTTGCAAACATAGTCCGTGAGTTGTTTCAAGGCAAGACATACCAGCCTATCAGAATTGTATGGTGATGACTGGATTTATTCCTTGTACCTGGATCTGGAGTGAGTCTGGAGGTTACAATGGTTGAGTTGGTCATGTAGTAGGAATGTATGAACATGACCAGCACTTGACAGACCCCAACCACACGCAGGCTTTGGGCTTCTTGGTACCAAGATGCTACATGAACATGTTCATGGAGGTTGCAAATCTGGAGATGAACAAGTCCTGGGAGACCAAGTGGAGAGATGATGAAGAAGACTATGTCTGAGTCCTCCACAGCCACCCTTTCAATGCTTACTCTTCTCCCACTGTGGCTGTGTTGCGTCACTTCTCTATACAAAGTATTTGAGTCCTGTGAGTCCCCTCCCTAATCAATTACTTAAAGTAATCAGCATGATACTAGCACAGTACTCAGTACTTAGTTTAAGTAATGTCAGTAAAATGAAGGAAATAATAATCATGTACCAAGGCTTCTGCCAGGCCTGGCTTGAAAGCTGAACTGAACGTCTTTGTCAGTGGCCTAATACACTTTAACTCATATAAATGACGCAGGATTGAAAAACATACAAGTTTATACCCTTGGAAGTTATATTAAACTACTTATATTATGAAGTCTCTAGTGTATTAAAATGGCATCTTAACGGAGTCTTCATTAGTCCTATTACTTCATAAACACAGGCACAGCAATTCAAAGTTTAATAAAAATAAAGCAGCCTAAAAGGTCAGAGAAAACATTATTCTCTGTAAGTATGGGTGAAGTCACAGAACTTCACTGTGTGATTCGAATTCATATCCAGATGCTGGCACCAATTTCATCTACATTTTCAGGAAATAAATAAAAATCTTGACCTCTAATACTTAAAAAAAACAATCACCGTCCAAATCTCACTTTGAATTTTCTCATCACCACCACCTTATGTTTCCCCTTCCTGGCTCTTTATAGCCATGAGTTCCAACACATTCCTTTCAGATCTGTGCTAAGGAGTTAGAAAAACTGAAACAAAATTTACCACTCTTTCAGATACCCCTTTTTAAAAATAATTTTGGTAACTACTGAATGTGGTAGCTAAGTCACCAATGAGTAAGAAATAGAGAAACATACAAATTTCAAATCTTCAGTTTAAAATCGTTCATTAAAAAGACAAGTCTAGTTTCTGAATCCCATTTTTGTGTTAATACTTTATAAAGAACTACCACATAAAATACATTCAGGGGATTCAAATACTATTTTTAATATGTTAAAGCTGAGAAAAGACTTTGTTTCTTACATTCAATTAATTATGATCCTAGGTTACATAATTTAAACCAATTAAGATGCAGGGTTAAATACTATGGGGAACAAAGGAGGCTAAAGGTCCCATTTTAATAGCAAGGTTTTTGCAAAGTGAATGGGGAAATAAGATGCATGCCTTTAAAAGATGAAAAGTAGAATGCACTGTAACCTCAAGGTAAAAAAGAGTGGTATGAATGATAAGTGTACCAGGAAGAAGAGATAAGTAGGGGACAGTGAGGTCAAGGAGGACTTCTTAGAGGGGAAAGAATCTGAAATATGTTCTTCAAGATAAGTTGGCTCTAAGAGAGTATTATAAACAGGAAAAAAAATGGCACAGAGAAAGGCACCAAAAAAAAAAAAATTCACAATTCACATTTGAAGGATGGTGACTACACATATATGACTGCATCAGAGCGTGGACATAGGGACAGGTAGGTGTTAAGATCTGGTGATCACTGTTTCTACCCGTCTGAGTTGTACTAGGAGAGTTTTACACAGAATGAGTCAATTCCTTTTTCTGATAGGCCTTCATATATTTGAAAACTGCTACTACGTTCTTCCATTATGGGTCTGAACAAGAAGGACAGATTCAAGAAGGGAGAGATTGAAATCAGGGAGACCAGTTGAGAAGCCTTTGGCAATTTGCTCAAGGCTTGAAATTATGAAGAGAAAGAAAGAGATGGCTATGATTTCATGTCATCATAAACTTTTTTCCAACTGACAAAGGCTCTTATGACTTGTGTATCTTATTTCACTTTTAAAATGGACTTTAAAGCCTAAAGGGCAGCTTTAAAACCAAGTTTTATACTGATGCAGAAAAGTGCTGTGTCAAGAACAGTTAGCCATATTCAGAAAGACAATCACATTTACTGAGGGGAAAGGATGATTTGTCCTGTACGCTTTCCAATTATTTACTTTTCTCAGGACTATAGTATTCTTGAAGCATCAACACAGCACCCATATAAGTCACTGAGGATGTATTCTTTAAACATTTCCTTCAGCATTAAAGGGTGCTTTCCAACTGAAAAAAATCTAAATTCTAAAATTTAAACTCATTCTTGTGCAACATAAAATATGCTGCAATAAAATCCTAATGTTGGGAGTTCCCTGATGGTGTAGTGGCTTAAGGCTTCGTCACTGGCGCTGTCAGCGCTGCGGCCTGGGTTCGATTCCCAGTCAGGGAGCTACCCACATACCAAAAAATAATAATAATAATAATAAAAAAATAAAAAGAAAATTAAAAAAAAAATCTATTAAAAAAAAAAATCCTAATGTTATTCTCTTTATACCAAGATTAACTCTTCAATATTTGCAGAATATTTGGCAGTTTCATTTTGATGATGATAACACTAAAACACTTTCACACTTACACATACTAAATAATGTCTCCTTATGTTTTCCTTCATAGGGCTTATGAAAAAGTATAAGACATAAGGAATACTATATTTAAAAATAAGTAGCCTATGACCAAACAAAATAAGTATCCATCCTTAACCTTAGTTAGATCAGGAGTACTTTCTTATTTTTTTTCCAATCTACAATTTTCAGAACCCCAGGATTAGATATAAGTTTCAAAGTCCAAAAGAATGCACTCTCTGTCCAATTAAGTTGGAAATGTTATAGTTTACCAAAGATTAGTCCTGCATAATTCTTTACAACAATAAAAAGATTTAAAAAATGCATTTATCAACCTCAAATCATTCAGCCAACTTGTCTAAATAGTACGTATCTTTGTATATATGTGTGATCATTTCAATTTCTATTTACTGTATAATTGGTTTTATTAAAAGGTTTTGAGCCTAAATTCATATTTGTTAAAGATACAAGAAGGAATTCTATCTTCCTAGAAATTCTTATTACCAATAAGACACACTAACATCGTTTAGTAACTAATCATATTGATTTACATTGTACACTGCATATCTTCATGTCTTTCTAGAATACTAAAATCTTTGCTTTTAAATTACATTTACATGAACTAATTATAAAAAAGAAGGAAAAATTAAAAACTAAAGGTGAGTTTTAGCATTTAGATAAAATTCTCACTGTAATTACATGTATTTATAGGTATAATTACAGAAAACTAAAACTTAACAAAGTATCAAGTAACCAAACTGTACATCTGAAGCCACATGCATATTTACCTGACATTGCCCTTGGTGTTTCTGAGAACAGTTGCAGCAAAATTCTGTGTGACACCCACCAAGCTGATTCCATCCACTTCCACAATCTGGTCATTGACTTGTATTCTTTGGGAAGGGAGAAAAAAATTACCCACAATTAATTCTTCTAATAGTACATTACCATTCCCAATAAATGACAAATACTTGATTTTTGAGATACTCTCATTGACATAAAATTTGTCTTTTAGATATATATAAGCTCTAAATCTTATTCAAATGCTTAATTTTATAGAAATTAATAAAATTATACTGAGTTAAAAGATTAATTTGGGGAAAACTGACATTTTTATCATATTGATTCTTTCTATCAATACAAATTGACTGCTATTGTAACTACCCTGGGCAAGTGTGGTATATATCACATTATGTGCTGTTGCCACGTGTTGAGAAAAATTATCTAAAGCTTAGAAATACAATAGAAATAAAAGAAGGACAGCATGTAGGTATTACACATTACTTAAAAGGCCCATGGATAATTTGGGGGAATATATTTTAATTGATCCACTATTTAAAATAGATTAATAAAAGTCCTGGACATATAAAGTTATATGTTAATCTGTGGATTTTTGTCCTAAAAATATTCAGATATGTTTCTCCTGTTAGAAAACATAATCTCATAAACAAGTTTATTTCCTTGTAGAATATTAGCTAGTTTTCTAACTTAACAATGTTATTCTAATATTACTTTATTAATAAACTTGCTTTTGAATGCCGACTCCTAAAATGTTCTTTGAACCACATTTACCATTTCACTAGTTCACTTAATGAGCTGAATAAAGTCTGATACATAGTCATGTTATATTTATGAAAACCATCTTTTTAATTCTTTGACTATTAGCCTATAATAGCTTTGAAGTTTCCACCAAGATGCTAGAGCTGATTCACAAAGCATCTTATTTAATCCTGCTAATGCCCCTGATTAAATATATTATTTTTATTTGTTTTATGGCTCTTCTGATACAGTCATAACAAAAAAGTAGCAGGGCCTGGCTGTGAACCAAGGATATCTGACTCCCAAGCCTATACTTAAATAATACATTATGTTATATCACATAATTAAATACTTTTCTACAACAGACATTAAGGATATATTATGCTATAGTATTATATATGTAAGCCATTTACATAATTGTTATACTAGTTATGTTGTTTCAAACTGTTGATAAGGTTAGCATTTGTATATAAGTATCTTTGTGAGCGTCTCTGATTATTTCTTTGAAATTACTTCCTAGGAGGGAAAATACTGTGTCAAGGTGCATTGCATTTTAAATGCTCAATTGCCCTTCAGAAAGGTTATTCAATTTGCACTCCCACTAGCAGCGTCAAAGAGTACTCTACTGCACCTGCATTAAAATGGAATATTGTGCTAAAAAATCTTTTAATAATTTAATAAATAAGACATTATTTTTAAATTTTAATTCCTTGTTTTTAAGTCTCTTAAGATGTTTATAGGACAGCTGTATTTCTTTCTTTCATTTTTCTTGTAAATGATTTTCAGTTTGCCTTTTGCCTGTTACATTTTTCACAAATATGTTATCGCTGTCCACAATAAGCAGTCCATACCAACTACCTTCATTTCCTAACTACATAGAACTTTCTCCTCTATTCCCCCAAACTAATATCAAAAATGATATAATACAATAAACATAATTAAAGTACTAAACTTAAACACTGCAAAATTCCGTATTTAGTTTCTATGCTTAATTCTCTTCAAATTTATTGCCTTGGAAATTATTTACCTAGCTTTTGAAACACCCAGTAACATTTTCTTAGACCTAATCATCTTAAACTTTCAGTCTCATATTATAGACACTTATTTCTAAAGCCTGACTTAGCCAGAGCAGCTGCCAGTCTTGCAAGTTGCATTCATGGTAAGGGCCCTACACAGGTGTACCATTTTTTATCTTTTACACTGTAATTTTACTGTACTTTTTCTGCTACACTTTTTTTTTACAAATGTGTTATTATCTGTTCTTTTAGTGCTGATATCTACAAATAAGTGGTTTGGATATGTTTAGATACACAAATCCCATTGTGTTACAATTGCCTACAGTATTCATTTCAGTACAATAACATGCCGTACAGGCTTGTAGCCTAGGAGTATAGGCTATTCCATACAGCCTAGGTGTGTAGTAGGCCATACCATCTAGGTTTGTGTTAAGTGCACTCTATGATGTTTGCACAGTGAAAAAAATCGCCTAATGGTGCATTTCTCAGAATGAATCCCTTAGCTAAGTGACACGTGACTATACAGACAATTCTGTGCATGCTAAAATGTAACAAAATTGCCATTACTTTGCATCATGCTAACAAGTGTATTCATCCTTGCACTTTAAGAAGATGTAAAAATAGTATGTGTAGCCATAAAAATGATATCTGCTAAATTGATTGTGTATGATAGCAGTTTTTATCAAGTTTCTGTCTACCAGTGAAGGTTAACTAGAAGTTAGTTAAGTATACCACTTCAATTTAATGGATAATTGAGACTATGCTAGAAACATTTTAATAGTGACATTAAAGTGTGTAATTGTGCAGATGAGGTAACCAGACAAATTTTTGTTTTTCCAGAAAAAGGATAGTAGTTTGTCCTAAAGTGTCAGCCTGTTCTAGAATATGAAAGAACATAGTGAAGATCAAAACTTAAGTGTGTATATTAAGTTGAGGAAGGTCTGAAGAAGTGCTTGCTATTTGCTTGCATCTCTTACCCCGAGAGAGGGTAACTTTTAGATGCAACTTCATAGAACAGCAACACTGATAATTTCTCTCAAACCTTGGCTCATAATTAGAAACACAGAAAAGACCAGGGATGAATCCTGGTAGTAAAAATTAAATGGACAGCTCTCTGCATCAGACTGTCCCAAAGTGTGTACAATACAGATAATCTGGACTTTGCAAAAATTTTCCAGAATAGCAGAGAAAATCACCTGTTTTCCCATGGAAACACTGTCTACTGGAATGGAATTTGTGGAAATGTACCTGGCTAATCGGTAAAAGGCATCTAGTGTGGGTCACTTCCTCAACAATTTCCATGTGCCAATAAACACAAGTGTGCAACACTACTGCTCTTCAAGCTCGCAGAAGGTATTTCTGATAACCCTCAATTCTGAATCTAAAAGTCAGTATCAGTGGGGGTAAGGCTAATAAAAATATCTAAGTTGGACTATTCCAGGGTTTGTTTAATGTTATTGGGTAGTCAGTTGCTGACATGATGTTATGTGGCAAAGGGAAATAAAAACCAAAAATTCTACCTCAAAGGACTTACGGAAACAAAGCAACCAATGATGAAGGAAAGGGAGACATGCCGGAGCAACTTAATGAACCCTGGTCAACAGTCTTCCCCAAAATGATGAATGGTGAAGTTTTAAATATATATGAAAATACATACATATCAAAGCAGCATTAGCACAACTCTCTAAGGGTGAACAAGCAAAATATTTTATTAGAGTGACACAGAGTATGTGCACAGAGAGGAAACCTTCAAATAAGGTGTTATGACAGAGCAACACAATTAAAACAGCAGTTTCCATCCAGGCTGGAGGGGACCTCAGGGGCATAGACGGGTCCTGCAGGAGGGACTGTTTGCTGCAGGGTAAGCATACAAATAGGACTTTCCATTTGTTTTGTGTTGGTGGTACCTAAAAGACGGTTAAAAACAATTCAGATCTTTTGAAAATCAATACCTGAGTGAGGATGAACGATAGAGCACCATAATTTCACATTTGATATATTTTCCAAAAAAACCTGAGGACTTGTTCTAAATGATATTTAAAATGCTCGAGAAGCAATCATAGGAGCCAGAAACAAAGCAGATCCCAAATACATTTTTAGGTTGCTGCTTCACACAGCATTATTACTATTTTTTGGTCGGTTATCATCCATGTGATTTATTCTACCAGTATTTTCAATTGTGTCATTATTAAATTCATTTTGCTTTATAGATTCATTAAGAGAACCGGAAAAATAATTAGTTAAAAGTATCCTGCGTACAATCATAAAATTTCTGGCAACAAAAACTAATGGTTAATGTATGTAGTATTGTTTTATTAAAACAGAAGGTAGAAATAGCTATCACATTACATGGCTAAATTACATGATACTATGTAAGAGGCAAGTTTGTACAAAAAGAAAAAAAAGAGAGAAAGACAGAAAGAAAAAGAGACAGAGGGAGACAGAGAATAGAAGAAAAAGAAAACTATTAGGCCCAAGTAAATGTTTTGAAAGTGATTAAATCAAAAGTATTAATTCATTTCAAAAACACAGAGGGTGCCAAAATATGTATACACATTTTAAGAAAGGAAAAAGCTGTACTAAAATTGTGATACTCAATATATACCAATAACCAAAGATGAATATAAGTCATATTTGACTTCTGCAATTACAAGCGGTGCTCAAAGTGGTTACCATCAGCGTCCAGACACTGCTGATTACGGTGAACTACTGCTTGGGCAACGTTGACCGAAGTGTCCACTTGTATCGCTGCACATGGCATTTCAATCTCTTCCCCAAGTACCGCCAGAGTAGCTGGTTTTATATGGTACACCACATTCTTTAAGGCCCCCCCATAGTTCAGTGAAAGTCAGGAAAATGTGGGGGAAACTCAAACAACATTCTCAGATTTCATATGCCACTTCAAAATGGTCTTGCGCTCCTCAAACAACAACTGTGCTTCTACCATTTTCTTTTACTGTCCTGCCTGTCGCACGGTGATACTAGTGTTCATTTGATTAAAGTAATCTAACGAGCAAACATCATATACACATTGCTACAGTAATTCAATTCAACTTCGAAAAGTAATACATAGGTAACATCATTTAAAATGTGTACACATTTTTTTGGCACCCCTGGTATGTATTTAGCACCTTCTTCATTTCAGGCATCAGGTAAAACGGTATAGACAGACATGAATAACTTGACACAAAAACATTTAGTAAGTAAGACATAATATCAAAGAATAAAAAAGACTAAAAAACTTTTTAACTACAATGGATGATTCAGGAGATAAAGACTGCTGGCAAATTTTTAAAGTATTCAAAATGTGGTGAGAGGTTATGAGACATATGTAAGGGGTAAAAGCAATCACACACACACACACACACACACACACACACACACAGAGGCTTCTTCTTGTGTTAGGGTGAGAAGGGGAAAGGAGGAAGAAAAGAATTTTCTACACATATCTGTTATTTAACATTCCTCAAAGGAAGTGTGACCAAATCGGAGATTAAATTGAAATAGTTTTCTTAAATAAAGGAGAGTTAATAAGAAAAATAAAGCAATCTAAAAAGGTATAATATAGACTTATACTTTTAAAGCTAAAAGGAACTATAAAGAATAACTAATCTAGAACTTTAATTTTATCCACAACCGAGGTCTGAAAAGTTACTTTCCCAAGGTCACATGGTGATAATTTATTATTTTTAGTTATAGTTTAAAATATACATACAAGTATTACATATTCTTTATGGAAAAATTAAATATTTCATATGATGTGAACTCCAAAAAAATCACACAGTAGGGTCATTCAGCACTTTGGTGTGTATTAATTTTAGGTTTTATGAGAGAGAGAGAGAGGTAGATATGTAGGTTGGTGGGGTGTGAATAAATAAAAACATCTGCACAAGAATGGCATCATACTAATAATCATATTGTGTGTCAATCCTTAATACAATATTTCTTCTATACCAATAAGCATATATAACTTTAAAAATTATTATTGACTGGAGGCAGCAACCAACTGTTCCTTTTGTAATTTTTTTATATTAGTATCTTTTAAATAGTAACATTTAAATCCTGTGAAAATGAGCATACCAGTAATAGTGGTCATAATGTAATAATTTAAAAGATGCAAATACTACCATAAGTCTAATAATGAGACCATTTATTTTCATAGATAGATATAGCCTTAATTTTCATATACATATAAAATGAAAGGTGTGAACTGAAAGATCTCTAAAATCCCTCTGACCTTCAAAATTTTATTATTATGTACATATATTATATGTCTCTCTATAGTTTTTCATAAGACTTTCCATAACTATTTTCTTAATAACTTTCAAGCTTATTCCTACTTCATTGAAGTTTCACAAACTGTACTGTGAAAGGTTTTTTTAAAAAATTTATATAAGCTTCTTTAATACTTACAACAAAAAATAACATGAAAATTAAATAATTTGTTCAATATCTCACATCTGTAAGTAGAGGCAATGGAATTAAGACTCCTCGTCACAAGATCCCAAGTATTTTGCTCATTTCCATTACATCAAATTTCCTTTTTTAGTACATTCACTGAGGCATTTATTAAGCATCTATTATAACAACAACAGAATTACTACACTAGGAAAACATTCATTTAAAAGGACTGAAGAAATGCACACTAGGACTGATAAAATAAAGTTCTCATATTGGTGTAAGTATTATACCATAATAAAACTATGCAAGAAAACAAATCAGTACATAGGTTAATAGAAAACACTTAATTTTTGAAATGAGTGATAAAAAAACCAAATAGGTCTGATCTGAGTTTAGGATATTAGGAACTGTCTGAGTGACAAATGCAAAATTTTCTATCATTTTGTTTTTTAATTAATTTGTATTCTGGTTTGGTTTTTTGGCCCATTATACTTAAAAAGGATGGTTCATAATAATTTAGTATTGTTTGAATACTAATAATCAGAATTATTTACAATGACTTAAATTTTTCATGAAACAAAGGGAAATGATGCAAATTTTACAAACACATTTTAGATAACTTGGAAGAAAGACTAAATTAATACTGAGAAACATTTACTACTACTATTATGTAATTTGTTAAAGGGACAAAGGGTTATTTCCCTAACTACTTTGAAATGGAAGATGACTGTGAATAAAATACTTTTAAATAAAAAATATTAATATTCCACTTTTTTGTGCATGTTAAGGTGATACAGAGTCAGCTGATCATTCACTCAAAAGATTCATTTCGGACCTTCTCTGTTTGAATGCAATGGAAATTCAAATAAGGCTACTGACCGAGATGTGGTCCCTAACCTCATGGAAAGAAATGATACTGAAGATACGGCTTTCTATTTTAACAAATTAATTTAGTTCCCCTTGGGAATCATTTGTGTATATCAATGTGTTTTTAGGATTACAAAAGAAATAATGTTACTAAGGGTCTCAGGGGAGATTCACAAATGATTTTGAACATGCTTTATTATTTCTTGAGAAGATGTATATGTGACATATCCTTAAAACTTGAAAAAAAATTAAAGCCAGTTATTATTCAGTGTCCCTAGAAAAATAAAATGACATTTTTTTGAACTTGGCACTCTTATTTTTGGGTCTCCTTTTATTTCTGTTGCCAGTCTTCTGCTTCAGGTACAACCTGATGCACCAGAAGCCTTGTGGGAAGATTAATAAAAATCTTAGAAGATACTTGTAGCTTGAGATGACGAAAGCTAAGACAAAATAATGATCACCTGGTGCTCTGGTGTACAACCAGAGTGCCCACGGTAGATGTTTAAACTACAGACTACCAGACCCTCTCTCAGAGATTTTAATTTCACAGGTTTAAGTGGCACTCAAGAACCTCTGTTTTTGAGAGACACTGATCTGAATTACCATCATGGCAGAATAATAATCCACTTCTGTCATTTTCCAAAGTGCCAGAACTAGTATTGCTTGTTTTAATGTTCCTTTTCAAAATATTTTTATGAGTTTATTTGCACCAAACTGACAAGATATACCAGGGAGCAAGATCTCAAATGCTCCAGAGTATAACAGTTTTGCAGCTACTTTTATGCATTTAAAATTAAGGAGGGAATGTAAACATTACATAGAGGTGGGAGAAAGTAAGGCAGGAATTGGATTAAAGGATAACTAATGAGATTATATGTTCTCTTGAAGGTTAATATGCATGTCAAGGGGTATTACCTTCAGGTATTTCGAAGATGTGTTAATCTACATGCACAAGAACAATGGACAGTTCTTGCTTAATTTAAGGCAAAGATAAAGCATCTACCTATATGCTTGGGGTGTGACTATCCACCATAATCTGCCCACTTAGGAATTTATAATCAGATCACCCTGTGAGGTTACTTTCCATAGAACCTTTTTTCTTTGTCCATAGTTCCCCCTTTTGGTCATAAATCAATCAGGATGCACTGATACTGTTTGATCGCATGGTGTGGTCTCACAGCACTAGGAAGGCTCATTCTTAGGAAGTCTCAGTTTTGATGTCATCTTTTTGACCATTGGAGTTGGGGGAATACCATAACCATGGGATCTGAGTTAAGGCTGAATATTTCCCCAAAAAGGGAAGGGCAGGTGTACAGAAGGCAGTCAGGTCTTATGGCCTTCATTGTGAAAATAACATTCTAGATCATGTCTATCCTGTGAACTACTAATATCACGATCTGAGTTTTGCCTTCTGTCTCATTTTTCTGTTTTGATATTTCTGAAGTGAAACTATATGCTGATCTCCATAGTACATATTCTTAAATGATATACACCCATGTTTCTCCCATAGTCTAATAGGTAGATAGATGAATGGATAGATACAAGGGTAGACATAGATAATAGATCCATCCACCACCCATTTATCATCTAGTATTCTGCCTACAAATCAAAAGTAATTCAAGTATTTTCACATTTTTCCAAGTAGAAGATACACTCTGAAATTCTGTCCTAAAAAATCAAAAGAAGAAACTACCATTGAAAGAAATTCCCAGGAAAGTTTCATAGGTTTTAGCTATTACCAACAGTACTTAGCTTACCTGCCATCCCGCTGAGCAGCACCACCTTCTGTTACTGTCTTAACGAATATACCCAGCTTTTCAAGTCCAGCGTCTGCTCCAACACCCATTCCAATGATACTTATACCAAGTCCATCCTCATCTATGATAAAGGGGGAAAAAATACAACCACCTAAGTGTTACATTAGTCTGCAATTAGCTGGTGAGATTTGTTGCTGCTTTTAATTTTGTTCTTTATGGACTATATGATATGCTTGCGTTGGCAGAATTTTTTTTCTATGCTGGGGAACAAGGGTGTCAAATAAGACCTCCCATGAGTTTAGTCTCACTTTACTACACAGTTGGGTATTCACTGTATCCCAAGAAAAGATAATTATTTGAACAATCAGCATTAAAACACAGCTTCTCTAAACAATATAATATTGTAAGCACAAAAGCATATAAGAGTACTCAAACATATCTATATATATTTTTTAATTTTTTTATTTTGGGGGAATAAAATTCTTGAGTCATACTTTCTCAAAAGTAAATATGTTCTATTATCTTTTAGTCACTTGGAGGCTTGTCTGATTTCATTCCCATTAGTTATCCAATCTTTTTTGCCCTGCTTTCACAAAGAATTCTTTGAGTTTCAGTAGTTTTATAACAATATATCTCCAGGTTGACCTTTTTGGTTCATCTTTTCCTGACTAAGTCATATATATTATTTTAAATAAATGTGACTAGAATACATCTCGAATTTCCCTTGTATTTATGTGATCTTCTTTTCTATTTTACTTGTTCCAGATTCCCATTCATATTAATAAGATGATACATGTCTTTCAGTACTTTCTCTGTCCTACTATACAAGGATATAATCATATCAACAACTACAGTATGTATGTACACACATATATATAAATGGCTTGTTTTTCTTTTCTCTTTGCTTTACAAAAAAAAAACATATTATAAATGCTTGCTCTCTTCAGCTTACTTTTCTAATTCGATCATAGCCTTAAATCACTTCTAATGATTGCATAATATTTCATGGTGAGATGGTATCATAATATATCCACACATTACTAACAGGCATTCACTTTTGTTTCCATTTTATTGGCCCTGTGAACAATACTGACAAATACCTTGTTTTTAATTCACTTACAAATCATGTATTTATCTATATTTCCATTTGTCCTTTCTGTAAACATATATATTTTAATATCAATGTTATAAAAGATACTCTATTTTGCATTCCCCATTTTTTGGTTAATCTTCAAAGTTATTTTTTGATAACCTCAAAGTCTTTGTAATTATGGTGCATTTGCTGCATAAAAAAGTAGATATTAGCTAATTAACAGTGGTGGATTACTAAAGGAAACCTGGCTCATGTACTCAGCAGAATACTGATGCGTTTTAAAGATTTTTTAGCAATAACCTTTAATATACTACGTATTCTTAATTAGTAATCTTTAGAATACGATTCATTCTCATTGATTATTACTCGTCAACCAACTTCGGCTTTAAGTATTTCTAATTCCAATTCATGATCTTACTTCTTAATAAAGATGTTTAAAAATATATCATTTGGCAGAAGTGTGCTAAAGAAAGCTTTATAGAGTGCGATTCCTGGAGAAATTTCCTGATGCAATCCCCAGCCGAAGGGCACAGATATCTATCCCTCCAGCGTGAGAACTTTACTGTCAACTAATGCATAGTGATGGCTGGAGGCTCTCTTTCATTTCTTACATTTAGAACATTTGCACACAGGTGACTTCCCATATTTATTTCATTCTGGTTGTTCATCAAGAGACTTCCACTTGCTAAAAATTTTCTACATTCATTACAGTTCTGGAGTTGTACAGAATGAGTTTTCTTGAGCACGTGAAGGTCAGATCTGTGCTGAAGGCTCTTCCTCACTGATTACATGTACACAGTTTCTTTTCTCCTACATGAATTCTCTTATGTGTATAAAGATTAGCTGTACAGCAAAAGTCTTGCCCATATTCATTACACTTACAGGGTTTCTCCAGAGTGTGAATTTGTTCATGTAGATGAAGAGATGAATGATGACCCATAGCCTTCCCACCATGTCTACATCTAAGTAAGTTCCTCCACTCCAGTGTGTTTGCTATTGTGTTGTTTTAGAGATGATCACAGTAGATTCTTGTATACCAAATAATGCAAAGGGTTTCTCTCATGGATGAACTCTCTGGTGTACTGTAAGTATTCTCTGAATTCTTGTTCACAATTCTTGTATTTCTCTCTAGGAATTCCTCCTCATTATGAATTATCACTTGTCAAGTCAATGTTCACCTGTAAGTGGAACTTCCCTATACTCAGTATATTTAAAGGGCTTCTCTTAAATGTTGATTCTCTGTATTACTATGCCATTAAATAGTTTCTTCCTGCAAATATCCTGCATGAAAGTTGCATCTTAGTTCTAAATCTATTTTCTCTGCTTGGACTCAGACTTTAGTAAAATTAATTTTTAGAGGAGCTATGGCAGGAAGAAAGTTATTTAGATTTGCTGAGCTGAAAATCCAACAGTGGTAAAAGCTGTATTAGTTTGAGCCATCCTCAATTCTAGTGCAGAGTACCTGAAAGACATAGGGATATCTGCAAGGCATTTAAAGGACGACTACAATCAACCCATAGAGACCAGAGGACTGATCTTATCTCTGTTCAGCTTTCTCTGAGATGTGTCTGCCAAGTGAAGTTCGGAGTCACATACTTGAAGGCCACTGATTCTTGTGGGTGCACTGTCAAGAAGCCGGCAGCACCCTGTCTTCCTTTACATATACCCTCAGAAGGTCAGGATATGCAGAGTACAAAATAGGCAGGGCAGCCAGGAAAAGATGGAAAGGACTGTGAAGAGGCTCTGTTATTATGGAAGACATTTTCACTAGGCTCTGGAGCTCAGAGCTTATTTTCTCTCTCAGGAAACACGATCATGTTGGTTTAGCATTTCCCTCATGGCTAGTGAGATGTGAGCTTGCATTCATATGAGCATGGGTTGTTAGATTTCCTCTTCAGTAAACCTGCCAATTTTCTACCGAGTTTTACTTATCTCTTTTTTCCCAATAATTTGCAAAGGTTCTTAGTATAATATAGATATTAACTCCATACCATATATAATAAAGATTTCCCTCCCTCAACTTTATCACTGGTCTATTAGCTTTGTTTGACAATATTGCCTTTAAAGGCTTAAAATTTTGGACAATTTAATGGGTCCATCTTTTCCTTTATAGTTTCTGGTTTTTCATTTTGGTTAAGTCCCTCCTCCTACAAGCCTAGAAGCACTATGTAGTTTTATACCTTTTTGTCAAATATCTTTATTACTTTATTTTAAATATTTAATTATTGAATCCATGTAGGGTTATTTTTATATGTGATATAATAAAAATAAATGTGTCCAACTTTATATTGCGCCAGATAGATGCTCAGTTATGCCAGAGCAAATTTGTAAAACACCCTGTAACTTCTAAATTAGAATATCATATGTGTCATATATCAAATTTTCATGCATGCTAACATCTTTCTCTGGATTTTCTTTTTCATTCCACTGATCAATAGATATGTGAATATAATTTGTTTTGATTATAGAAGCTTTACAGATATTTGGGAAGTTAAATCATTTCACATTCTTTTTCATACTTCCCTTAGCTCTGTATTTTTCCATATAAAATTACAATTATATTATAGAATCCTCTCTCCCAACTCAACTCTGATGGTAGTTCTATTTGAAATACATTCAATTTATTTATAAATTTATAGATATCAAGGTTCAGTGGAGATTTTTCTATACTGAGTCTTCTCATCCAAGAACATGACATATCCTTCTATATGCTTAGATCTTACATCTTTCAAAAAGATGTATTTTGTACAGATAAATTCTATGTTTTTCTTGGTGATTAATTTATAGTATTTTGTTGCAGTGGTGCTATTATAAATGAAATACTGCTCCCATCTTCTTTTCTAGGTTTTTAATTTAAATACAGAGAAAAAACCCTATTAGTTTTCTTACATGTATCTGGAGCCTGAACGCTTCTTCTATAAATAATTTTATTAATTCCAATATTTTAAAATTAGAATTAATTTGGTTTTTTGTGTTCATTTTTGGTTTTTCATATGTAATATATATTTAGTGATAATATATATTACATATTATATTACGTAGAAGCAAAAGGTTACTTTTCAGGTTTTATTATCTATTGTTTATACTGATTATTATATTTAAAAACATTCAAAATGTTGACTCCTAGTTTTAATTGAAATATTTTTAGTGTTTACTCAATTTACAACTAAAATTTTCTGTTGGTATTATACTCTATAATTTATATCATATTTAGGTTTCTATGTACTAAAAACAATTTCTCAGAAAGAGAAATTTTTTAATATTCCCATTTATAACTGCATCAAGATAAAATACCTACAATAAACTTAATCAAGTAGGTGAAAGATCTACACATAGAAAGCTATAAGACAAGGAAAGAAATTGAAGAGAAAACAGATTAATGGGATAATAGTCCGTGCTCACAGGTTTAACAATTAATATTGTTAAAATGTTCAACTACCCAAAGCAATCTATAGATTCAATAAAATAACTATCAAAATTCCAATGGCATTTTTCACAGAAATAGAAGAAGTAATCCTAAAATTTGTATGGAACCACAAAAGACCCTGTTAGCCAAAGCAATCTTGACAAAGAAGAACAAAGCTGGAGGTATCACATTTCCTGATTTCAAATGGTATTACAGAGCTATAATAATCAAAATACTATAGTACTCCCATAAAAACAGACATAAAAATCAATGGAACAGAACAGATGGCCCAGAAATAAACCTATGCATATTTGATTAATTAACTTATGACAAAGGAGCCAAGAATATACAATGTGAAAAACATAGTCTCTTCAATAAATGGTGCTGGAAAAACTGAACAGGCACATGGAAAAGAATAAAACCAGACCCCTATCTTATACCATATACAAAAATAAGTTCAAATTGCATTAAAGACTTAAATTTAAGACTTGAAACCATAAAACTACTACCAGTAAACATGGGCTCAGGTAAGCTCCTTGACACTGGTAGTGGCAATAACTTTTTGGATTTGACACCAAAAGCAAAGGCAACGAAACCAAAAATAAACAAGTAAAACTATATCAAAATAAAAAGCTTCTGTATATCAAAGGAAACCATCAACTGAATGAAAAGACAACCTATGGAATGGGAGAAAACATTTTCAAATCATGTATCCAAAATATATAAACAACTCATGCAACTCAATAGCAAAATTAATATATAGATAGATAGATTGACAGACAGATATTAAAAAACAATGAGAGGAACTGAATAGACATTTTTTCCAAAGAAAATATACAAACACCCAATAGGTACATGAAAAGGTGTTCAGCATCACTAATCATCAGGGAAATGCAAATCAAACCCACAAAGAGATAACACATCACATCTGTTAGAATAGCTATCATCAAAAGACAAGAGAAAACAAGTGTTGGCCAGGATGCGAAGAAAAGAGAACTCTATCTCTGCACTGTTGGTGGGAGTGTAAATTGATGCCACCACTATGGAAAACAGTATGGAGGTTCGTCAAAAAATTAGAAATAATTGCACTTCATTTGGTTCTCTTCCAATTCAATCTTCCTAGTTTAACTTTTATTATGAAATATAACATACAAACAAAACTTTTATGAAAACATTGATCTACAAAACATTGTGTTTAAAGAACAAAAATAAAACAGACATTCATATACTACCTAAAAAAGACACAGAATATGAATACCCTAAAAGCCCATTATGTACCCTTCCATGATATCATAACTCTTTCCTCAGTAATCATTATCCTAAATACTATGTAAATCATTCCCTCCTTTTCTTAATACTCCTTTTTAAAATCATGTATCTGTGTATCTTTACACAATATGTTGCTTAATTTTTCCTGGCTTTGGAATTGAACTAAATGAAATTATTACCAAATGGCTTCTTCTGTGATTTGATTACCCCTCCTCTCTTTTCATGTTTTAAGAATCATACATACTGCTGCATGGAACCATGGCTCCTTCATTTTTACTGTTGAGTAATATTTCACTGAATAGCTATGCTATAATTTATAGACCCTTTTCTAGCATTTATGAAAAAAGTGACTGTTCTCATTTTTTGTTATTGCAGCCAATAGAATGGCCGATAGCCAAATCCAGCTGTTTTTGTAAGGGCCATAATCTAAGAACAACTGTTACATTTTTAAATGGATGGAAAATGTAAGCAACACCCTTTCATTGTATTTAAGTTCAAATCAAAGTGTCTTTTCCACTGCCTTCTTTCTAAAATCCATAATTCTCTAAAGGCCCAGCATTCCCCACATATACTACATTTGGGGTCAAACCATTCAACTAAAGTAGGTGGGTTTCCATTGGGAGAGAAAAGAATCTTTCAATCCACCATCTATACACACGTTCATATCAACTATTCTGAAATGAAATAAGTAAACTCCTCCATGAGAATTAAAATTTGATTCAATCCTTAGGGGAAAAAAGCCTATACTTAGGAAAAATAAAGTAATTTCTGTATTATTAACATAGTAATATAACAACATGATAAACATTGTAGAGCTCATATACCTTTCTCTAGTTCCACTGGGAAAAGTTCCAACTTTTCTACACGCTTTTCAAGTTCATACTCAGCTGAAGCAGCCACAGGGTCAACTTCATCATTTCTTCTGTCATAGTCTTCATTGGAGTATGTGCTGAAAACCTGTAGGGAGAGGTCAACAAAAAGATGATAGTCCATAAAAGATGGCTTTTTAAATAAATCTGCTAAGTGTCCAAAACTAAAGAAGTTAAATATTTTGTATGATGAATTTCGTTTAAACAATTGAGATGTTAAAAAGAAAACTGAATGAGAATATAAATACCTTACTAATTTAAAAAAATGAGTCATTCTACCACTTTAAATAATTTGGGAGACAACAGTAGACACAGACTACATTTGGATAGCAATATTCATCTCTTTTGATAGAATTAAAGTATAAGAGGGTTGTCCAGAAAGTATCTAGCCATATAATATGAAAATCAGAGGCGTTAATGGCTGAATTTTTTCCAGACAGCCCTTTTATATACCATATTAGCTGCAATGCCCTGCTGGTTCCTGATAAAACTAAGCTAAAGCATCTTAAAGCTACCTAAGCAAACACGAACACTGAACCTACTTGATGCTATGACTTATACAAACCCCAACACTGTAGTGTGTCAGTACTGTAGTTGTATTTCAATCACAGAATCACTGAAACTGATTTCTATTCTATACTGTACTGGGCTATGTTAAGCTCTTATTTTACTTGCATGTAGATTTAAATTAAACTCTCATTAAACCTTTCTATGAAATGACTATCAACTTATAGTTTAAGAGTGTCAGAACAAATAGGATATTGCCAGCTCTTTCTTTCCTACCTAAATCATTGAAAAGACTACTGACTGTGGTCTTCAGATGTAGCCATAAGAAATTTGATTGTCCTTATTTCTGCAGAAATATTTATTTGAAAAATAACTGGAAGTAGGTATATAAAATCCCTTGCTTAAACATACTGGAGAACAGGACTTCCTTGGTAGTGTAGTGGCTAGGCTTCGGCACTGTCAACGCTGCGGCCTGGGTTCAATTCCCAGCCAGGGAACTACCCACATTAAAAAAAAAAAAAAATATATATATATATATATATACACACACACACACACACACACACACACACACACACTGAAGGACATTTTATTTTTTTCTGTTTTTTTTTTTTTTTGCTTTTTGGTATGTGGGTAGCTCCCTGACTGGGAATTGAACCCAGGCCGCAGTGCTGACAGTGCCAGCGCCGAAGCCTTAAGCCGCTACACCACCAGGGAACTCCCTGAAGAACATTTTAAAGAAATATATATTTCATCAAATCCAATTAATATGTATAATAAAAACTGACATTTTCAATTAAATTCAACAATTACTAAGTATACAAAACTCCATAATGTCCCCCCAAATCTTAAAATCTAGGAATGAGTCTTTAAAAAAAAAAGAGAAAAAAAAACTATATATACACTCATATACACAAAAAGCTATAATAAAAATAGAAAGCAGAACAGAAGGTGAGAGATGAAAGGAATCAAGTCTGTTGCCTATAAAGCTGGTTCTGCTAGTCCAGGTGTGCTTTACATTCACATTATTTTGCCAAATGGCAACTCTTGTATGCTATATATGGTAACCTATAAACCAGGAATACATATTGCGTATATGGAAGCAAATGTAGTGTGCTTACGAATGTCATACACTTCTCAAAATTATATAATTTATAGGATTTGCGCTAGAATGAATTCTCCTTTTCTTCAAGACTTTCAACATGTTTTCGTAGCCTTATGCCACTCCTTTGGTCTCTATCACATTTCTCCACCAGAATAAACATTACTGCATCAAAATGTACATTCCTAAACCATGGAGCTTATACCTATTTTATTAATCTTTTTATAAAATATGCTTCTTATAGACCCCTCTAATATTTTTCTTAAATGGTCAGATTTATGACTTTCCATTAAACAGTCCTTTTGATCTTTCATTTCCCCTACATGTTTTTGTAATCACTTACTCACATTTATTCATTCAACAGAAATTTAGAGTACCAACTCTATGCCAGACATTGGAGAAGGCACTGTCTCAAGTAGCTCACATCTTAGTAGGAACACAAAAATCAAAATAAACAGCTACAATATAATGTGATAACTAATGCAATAGAGAAATATACCAAGTAATTTTTTTCTGGTTTCCCTGAGAAAGGGAAGAATTTCATGAAGGGGAAAATATTTGAGTTTTAAAGAACAAACAAGGACTCACATAATTTGAGTATAGAAGAGGTGGAAAGCATATTCCAAATGTAAAACCCCAGATAAACAAAAAATGTGTATCTACATCTTTTGGAAAACATCAATAGTTGAGTAGACCACAACGCAACGTGTCTGGGGGAGCAAACTTTAAAAACACAACAAAAAGTTAGCCAGATCTGGAACTTACATATTTTGGAAACTATTGACAGATATGACTAAAAATTATTCCATTAATATTTGCCACTCACCTCCTTCTACTAATAAATCCAATATATGATTGCAGAACAAGGAATAATATTCATTTTGTATCAATGCTCAATTTTGCTACTGCATAAGTGAATAAATATGTATGTACACATATATATTTATATGTGTGTGTGTGTGTGTGTGTGTGTGTATATATATATATATATATATATATATATATTTCAAATAAATTAACACCTTTCTGACTTTTATCAGAATCCCAAACTAGTCTGCTATTAAATGTTCTTCCTCAATCACACAGGTTTATAAAATTTATTTGGGGGTATGCTGAAAACAAATAAAACAAGCAAAAAAACTATATGACTACATATTGGCAACATATATGATTATCTCAAGAAATCAGATAACCACATCACCATTTCATTCTACAGAAAAGAAATAATGTAAGATACTTTTCAGCTTCAGCTTGCTTATAGCCTGGTAAATTATGTGGACACACAAGAGGAACAACCTATAAAAATTAAAAAAGAAAATTCAGAACTCATTATTTGCAGAGTAAGCTATTGTTCACTTAGAAAATCCAAGAGATCTAACAGAAAAAACTATTAGCACTACTAAGAGTTCAGTAAAGTAATGGAACAAAAAACCAATATATAAAAATAAACAGCAATAGCTTTAGAAAATAAACGGAAAAGATCAGAAACTATAAAATATCCAAGAATTACTGAATATAAACGTGCAAGTATACCTTTCTCTATAAAACTTAAGAATACAAAAAGCCCTAAGTGTTCTGCCATACTTTGTTTCTGGATTAAAATTGACATCTATGCTCCAAATTACTCTAAATGTCAGTTTCCCCCAGTTTAATTTACGAACTCTGGGCAATCAAAATTAAAATCGTACTCACTTTTTAATGGAAACTTACATGTTGTATGAAAAAGAAGAACAGGGATAAAAACAGACCCTATCAGATATCAAAACACTCAATGAAACTTCAATTATTAAGGCAACAGTTTTGGCCCCAGGGTAGATCTATTTTTGTACTATGTTCCAGTCTTCTACTTTTCTATTCAATAAATAGTAGGAAAAAATAAAATAGCCATCTGAAAAATATTCCTATTTCATATCATTAACAAAAGTAAACTCCAGATTGGTTAAGAATATAAAAAAATTATAGAAGTGTTAAAAAGTATAATGTTTAACAGGTTAAAGAGGACCTTCCTACAAATCCACAGATCCGAGAAACAGTAAAGAAAATAAATCATTTGATTAAAAATCCATACTATACATGATATGTGCATGCAGAGTCACCACTTTGAGTCCCATCAACTGCACGATGCATTGCCCGTGGTGGCACAGGAGGGATTCTCTTTTTGTATACGGCAAATAGAAAGTAGTGGTGAATATCACGTACAATCTTAAGTAAGAAGTTAAAATTAAAACCAAGATTAAGATAGTAAATGCCCCATCTCTCCATACACAGTCTCTATACAAAAATTCAAAGGGCTACTTATATTCCAATTTTATTAAGCATTAGCTATGTATTACAAAGAGATAGTAAAAACAATGCTGCTTCGTAAACTACAAGTTCTGAAAATTAAGTCCGTGAACTCATCCTAGAAAAAGTGTTACATACCTCACTGCTGAATATCACTATGGTCACCTTCAAAATACTCCCCTTGGGAAGCTGTGCACTGATGCCAGCGCCTAGTCTATCCTTCAAAGAAATTTTGGAACTCTTTTTCTGGAATTGCCATCAGAGCTGTTGTTATATTACCCTTAATGTCCTGAATGCCATCAAAATATCTTCCTTTCAATATTTCCTTTACCTTTGGGTAAAGATAAAAGTAACTGGGGGCCAGATCAGGTAAGTAGGAAGAGTGTTCCAATACAGTTATTTGTGTACTGGTTAAAAACTCCCTCACAAAGAGTGCCATGTCAGCTGGTATATTGTCATGATTCAAGAGCCATGAGTTGCTGGTGAAAACTTCAGGTCATTTTCATCTAACTTTTTCATGCAGCCTTTTTAGCACTTCCAAATAGTAAACTTGGTTGACACTTTTCTAGCTGGTACAAATTCATAATGAAAATCCCTCTGATAACAAAAATGGTTAGCTACATCGTTTTGACTCTTGATTTGGACTGAGGGAACTATTTTGGTCATGGAGAATTGGCTGACTTCCATTGTGCACTTTGACACTTTGTTTCAGAGTCATATTGGTACACCCATGTTTCACCATCAATGATAACATGGCCCAAAACATCGTCTTGCTTCTCCAAAAGGTCTTGGCAAACTTCAACTCTCCTTTGCTTTTGTTCATCTGTGAGCTCTTTCAGGACACTTCTGCATACACCTTTCTCATGCCAAGATTTTCAGTTAAGATTTTTCTATTTCTCTATTGATGTTTACTTGGTCTGCTATGCTTCTCACAGTCAGCTGGCAATTTTGACAATTTGATAAATTTTTGCAATATTTTCATCAGTTCTGCTTGTTACCAGCTGTCCTGAGCTCTCTTCATCAGTGGTGATGCTTTCCCCCACCTCAGAAAAATGTTTAATCCATTTATACACTGTCTTTTTCTTCATAGCATTATCCCCATAAACTTGGACTAATATGTTTCTGATTTCACTTCCACTCTTGCCAAGTTTAACAAGAAATTTAATGTTTGTTCATTGCTCTAATTCAAGCTTCAACATTCTTGTGATGGCACAAAAAACCACACAATAATGAACAACACTCAGCAAGACACCACCACACGTCAACATGAACACAGCTATGAGATGCAGATACACCAAGGTTATAAAACCTTATCGAGCTGTTTGTAGAGTGCTGCCAATGTAAGCACATGGTGGCAAGTTCATGAAATTAATTGTCAGATCTTGTATACATAATTCACAAAATTAGGTAAAAATATGTATCACAAATCTCAGGCTTCCTAACTTTTCCATACCAACCGCTCTGTTATAATCATTGCCAGAGCAGTGAGGTGATGTGGCATAAAGCCCCTCTTAGAATACAACTTCAGTTCAGACAGTCTGTTGGGGGAACCATTTGATGTTTCTTTCATGTAAAAAAAAAGAAATATTGTGGTAACTGATGCTTTACAAAAAAAAAAAGGTGGTGATTCTATAAATTCTTTATAAAGGCAATATTTGTTACTGAATCTGCCCCAATGCACTGATTCCTACAAATAACTGAAGGTTATCTCCTAAAGACACTAAATTTTAAGTGTTTAAAAATGTATTTTCATCAACTAGCACCACTGTAAGATTAAATAGATTTTACTCTGAGATTTCCTTGAGTTAAATCACTGTTATGTATGCAATATTTCATTTCAAAATAGTCATTCTTAGGAAGCGAACATGTGTTCAGTGGTATGGATCATCAAAAAGAAGGAATTACATGAACATAAGGAAAAGTAGAAATTTTAAAAAACTGAGTTATAGATGGATATTTTAGTATTATAAATCCCTTGGGGCAAATGAATGCTCAAGGTGAACTAATATTTAAGAGAAATGGCTTTGAGAATATAAGCAAACAGATGTACTAGATAATGCTAAGATCTATTTATTTCCATGTATTTAAACATATTAACTTATTAAAATAAAAGGAACTTTTATTTTACAAAAAAACTACCTCTAATTCCTTATATGGTTGTCAACAAGCATATTAGACTATACTTGTGGTTTGATAAGAAATGGCTATTAGCACACACTCAGATGTTTGTAAAAAAAAAACTCTGATTGACTCACTGCCCTCTACAAAAGCTAAAGTATTAAGAAAGCTAGAGTTTAAGTCAACTTCCTTAAAGAGTAGATCCCCCGCCAAAAACAAGGTCTAGAGTGGGTACATTTTTTACTGAGTATACGTATAAAAATAGGAAATGAAAGTATTAGAGAATTAGGTGCATCCCTTCGGCACTTGAGGTATGAACTGGGGGAGAGATGGTGCAACTAACCGCCCACACAGCTTGGTAGAAAAAACACACTGAGCTGTGAGTGTGCTAAAGTTCCCATCCCAATCCTGATGCTTCTGAGTGATTTTAAACCATATGCTGTCATTTTCTGGTATTAACTACTTCTTCTGTAGAATGATGTATTTAAATCAGATATAGTATCATCTAATTTGAAAATATTCAGGCTATATACATGGTAGGCAGAAATAATAGCAGAATTGTAGTGAACCTTACCAGTCCATGGAAAATGTTGTTAAATATTAATAAAAACAAAACACAAACTTTGAAAGGGGGGGCAGACTGACATTTTCTGAGCATCCATTATGTACACGGTAGTATAATAAGTTCTTTATTTACATACTCTTGTTTAATTCTACCAACATCTCTATGAAATGTAAAGAGGCTAAGTTGTAATTTGCCCATTTTATAAAGGTGGGTAAATTAACACAAATTCTCAAAATAATTACAAATATAATAAAGAACACTCTGCAGGCATAGCAACTGCTATGCAGAATACTGAAATGAAGAAAAAATGCACTTGGAACCATTCTGTGCTGCAGATGATTATTTAACCTAAAGATTAAACTTGGAAGCTTTAAACTTAATGTTTAAACATTAGTTGTTTTAAAAATTCATCAATCCATTTATTTTCCTTTTAAATTTGTTTCTCAAATGTGATCAACAAAACAGCTAATCTCTACTTTTTGAGGGAGTTAGGGAAGGTCAGAACTGAATGCTTACATTTTGATCTGCTTTCAAAAAGCTCACCATTGAACAGGGCACAAAAGCCAGGTCAAAAATAATAAATGTTTGAAGCTAATTATTCTAGCAGAGATTGGATCTTTCCCCATGTATTAGAATTATATATCCACACTCTTTGCCATGTAACTTCACAGCCTTTTCCCGCTCCATTAATTTTGGGATGGGTGAAGTGACTTGCTTTGGTCAATGGAATGTGGATAAAAGTAACAGTGTGTAAGCTGTCAGTAGAAGCCTAAGGAAGCATTTCGAGACTCCACGTAAACTCCAGAGCTCCTATGATCCATGAATAAGAGTATTCAGCAACAGCTGTTTCAGCCTGGGTCCCAGAATGAAGACAGAGGGAGGAGACCTGAACCTGAGAGAAGTCTCCAGTCTATCTAGCCTGAGCCAGGAGATCAATGACCTTGCAGCCAACCTGCACACCAGGGAGTGTGAGAACATATGTTTGTTGTAAGCCACCGAGATTTTGATATAGTTTGTTATTCAGCAAAACATAAGTGATATAGTTCTCAAACTATTTTTAGCAGGACTCCTTTTCATCTCCTTTAAATTGCAGAATCTTGTAAAGGTGAGGGGAGAGAATTAATGCATTGCTTCAATGAACGTCTTAGACTACACTTATACAAATTAAATATTAGGCAGATTTTAAAAAATCAATGGTAAAAACTTCTAGAAAATTAAATATGCCATGATGAAGTTACAAGAAAAGTCAAATGTTAGGAAAAATGCTGCCAAACACCAATATGAATATCCATAATACGTAAAAGGGTTTATAACTAAAAGAACTGCATATACAAGTAGGGAATTAAATTGAGAATTCAATTAAAAAAATACTAATGTTCCATAAGTGATGTAAAGTTGCTCAACTTCATTAAAAATTAAGCAAATGTAAATTACAATAAGGAAATACCATTTACTCACCCATAAGAACAGTTTGAAAAAAAGACGGCAACACTCAGGGCTTATGAGAATGTAGGAAAAAGAATACTCTTGGAAAAGTAGGGATAAAAGCTAGCAAGATTTTAAATGTAAATGCCTTTGCCCTAATAATGCTACATCTAAGTATTTATAAAGGTGCTTGCAAGTATACACAAAGATGTATGTGCAAGTAAGTTACAGCACTAATGTAACAGCCCAAAGTGCAAAATAATCTAAATGTCCACTGATACAGAAAATAAATGCCTTAATTATGATATATACAAAAAGCAATTTTATGTAATAATTAAAAAGATCTCTCTCTGCTGACATGAAGGGTCCTGAAATACACAATTATTAAACCAAAAAAGCACACTGCAGATGTATCTATATCTATCCATCTTCCCAATTAGTATGGTCTCAATTTTAATCTAATTTAACCACTCTAAGCCTTTTTTCTTATTCACAAAATGGCTATTATAGTAATAATACCTACCCCATAAAGTTGTTTAGAAATGAAATCAGATAAGCTACATAATCATGCTTGGTTCAATGAAGGGGAAAGGACAGCTTTCCCAGGTGAATATGAGAAATAATATTTCCCCAGACAGGTACACTCTCATCTCACACTCTTGTTTATAAATGCTTTGAATATTTCATCCACTATGATGCTTAATGTTTTTGAAACTAAAATCTACTGAACTAACTTGATATTATAGTGTACATTGGCCTGCCAAATCCCTACCAGTTCCAGAACTATACACTGCCATTCCACAGTTGCTTATCACCTGCCAGTCTTTGCTTTGCCTCTACCAGGAAGAGCCACGGAGGTGAAAGGAAAGTTGACCTAGATGAATACTTCCCCTCTCATCAATAGCGTCTTGATTCATTCAATATCCTTACAATTGTTCTACTATTTTGTACCTATATTGCTGTAATTGTTTTGCAAAACTATTGACAGTTAGTCAATCAAATTAACAATCTAGGCCCATCATAATATTACTGCAGTACGAAAAACTCTTAAAGGCCAACAGCATCCTGGACCATAATGGTTAACATCACCAAGATCCATGTATTACTTCAGTCACCTTCACACTGCTTCTGTTATTTGACTGAGGAAAGCAAACAAAAGGATATTTAAATTTAAGACTTCGTTGTTTCACAGCCAAGAAGAGATATTCTGTTTCTTCATCAAAAGAAACAAAACAGCACGTTGCTTCACAGCAGAGGCAGTCTTTTAGGGGTAAAAAGTTTACAAATACAGTTAGCAAGGATGTTTCTGACCCAGTAACCGAAAGGTATGAAAAATAAAGTTAACATTAGCTTATTTAAAGATTTCAACCAGAATCATTCTTTTTCATATTTCTGGTAGTTTGAGCTACAACACTTTTTCAAAACAGCAACCGTTGTTACAAAAATAAGAAAAATAAACTTATTTCCTTTACTTCCTTATAACACATTTTCTTTAATCAATGGAGGTCAAAATAAATTCAGATTGTCTGTAAATATTAACTGGAAGCAATCTCCCACAATGCTTCCCCAAGGTCACGGTTCTGCCTGTTGTCAGGGTTCCGCTTCATCTTCCCGACACATCAAAGATGGAAACCGTTCCAGGTTCTAGCACACTGCGTTTCAGATGATGGCTTGGCACAGCGTGCTCCTGGAGATTAGACAAGCATTCACACCCTTCCACAAAGGTCCCACTTATCCCAAGCTTCCTTCACAGAACTATAAACTCACCTTCACATTATTTTGGTGCTTCTGCTAAAGAGACTCTAAACTGAGACTAAAAGAAAACATGAAGAAGAAAGGCTGTATCTTGAAGTTTTAAAAAGGAATTTAATAATAAACCATCCTCAAAAAGGAGGATCATGACAGACTTAGAACAAGATACTATTACTTCAGCTTTCCTTTTCTTGCTCCAGAACCCAGGCTAGTTCACTGATATATGACAGTAAGAATGACAGTTGCTTAATGCCTAGTGTGTGCTAGGGCGCATGTTAGGTTCTTGTTGCAAACTGGTGTAAGCCACACTGGAGTTCACAACTATCAGGCATTTGGGGGTTAACGTTGGTAGTCTCCAAAGATTCTACATAGGTGATGGCTTTCTGCTGCATATAAAAACACTGATGAACAGGATGGTGGAAAAACAGATGCACAGCTCTATCTTGTAAGCTCAGTAAAGTCCTTTATGCCTGTCCTTAAGGTACTCTGACAACCTGCATGAAGGTGTACTTGAAGCAGCTGTGACAATATTCTACAGTATGATGTGTCTAACCTTCTATGGGATCACTCAATAAAATCCTACATATCAGAAAACAAGACCAAATGAGTACTAGACTGAGATGTTACTACAAAAGCTGTTAGCTTACTGGCCTTCTCTGACTTTCAGTCCATTAACATAATATTTCTAAGGCCAAGCCACATATTTTTAACATCACTCATTTCACCAATTATTTGTAACATCCTTTATGTTAATAAACTTTCTTGTACAGATTTAAAGTACCTATCTCTGGAGTGTAGACTTCTAATTAGGATCTTTCAAATACTAATGAACTAATCTGACAGTGAGGATTCATGATTGGTGTATCTAGAATGCTAACTGAAGGCTCCTAACACAAAGTTATACCAATAAATATTGTGATGCATATGATGAAATAAGTGGAAGTAAATTACAGACAATATAAACTTTTACAAAAATTATCTTTAACTCTTGTACTAAATGATCCAATAAGTAAGGCAGAAAAAAGTAGACTGCCCACTTTTCGTATTTTCACACGAGAAATGTGAAGCTCAGAGAACAATATACATGGTGTGTGGAAAGATAATTATTAAAGACAAAGTCTATAAGGACAAAAAGTGTATTTCAATGATTGTAAGTCTAGTGGTTTCATGGATAACTAAAGGAGAGGAAGTAACACAAACAAACACACTCTACTTTAGGAGTGTCCCATCTTTTGACTTCCCTGGGCCACACTGGAAGAACTCTCCTGGGTCATATATAAAATACACTACCACTCACACTACAATAGCTGATAAGCTAAAAAAAAAAAAATCTCAAAAACATCTCATAATGTTTTAAGAAAGTTTACAAATTTGTGGTGGGCCACATTCAAAGCCATCCTAGACTGCATGTGGTCTGTGGTCTGTGGGCCACGGTTGGACAAGCTTGATGTAGAGCAAGCCTGTCCAACCTGCAGCCCCTGGGCTCCCTATTGGGCCAAGGATGGCTTTGAATGTGGCCCAATGCAAATTGATAACGTTTCTTAAAACATTATGAGATTTTTTTTTGTGATTTTTAAAAAGCTTACCGGCTGTCGTTAGTGTTAGTGTACTTTATGTGTGGCCCAAGACAATTCTTCTTCTTCCAGTGTGGCCCAGGGAAGCCAAAAGGTTGGACACCCCTCCTACATAATGGGAGGTAGACAGTAGGCTAGCTCAAAAGGCAACACAAAGAAACTTATATTTGTCAGGGTTCTGCAAAGAAACAGAACCAACAGGATAAGTAGGTATGTATTTATATTTACATATAAACACATGTATTTTATATATATGGTACTATATTTGTATTTCTGGTAAACTAGATTTATTTTATGGCATTGGCTCACACAATTATAAAGGCTGAAATCCAAAATCTGCAGAGTAGACCAGCAGGCTGGAGATCCAGGGAAAAGTTGATGTTGCATGTCAACTCCAAAGGCAGTCTGCTGACGGAACTTCCTCTCCTTCACAAAAGCTCAGTCTTTTTCCATTAAGACCTCCAATTGGTTATAGGAGCCCTACTCTCATGTCAGAGGGAAATTTGCTTTACTCAAAGTTCACCAATTCAATGTCAAATTCATTCAAAAGTACCTTTACAGACATAGCTAAAATAATGTTTGACCAAATATCTGGGCACCATGGGCCAGCCAATTGACACATAAAATTAACCATCATGAATCCTTTAAAACAGAATATTCCCAGACTCCAAAAACTAGTCTTTTGACATCTGACAAAGATAATCATAACTTGACAGTGTTTTTGTTTTTTTTTATTTCATTTGGAGTAAATTTCCATATCCCCAGGCATATTTGTAGAATGTATATAAAACCCATAAAAATCAAATATATATTTCTGTATTATTGATGGCACCAACCACTTCATACTTATAGATAATAAATAACCAAATACAGAGAATGTAAACTCCTCAAATTTAGAATAGCTATGCTTGAGTCTGTAGAAAGATAAGTTATATATATGAAGGCACTTAATAAAAGAATATTTCAAAATATGTGGAATTTTATTAAGGTCAAACATACGGATGTTATCAATGAAATAAAATGATTATAGATTTTTTATTAGATTAAATCTACATCTCTTCATTTGGACAAAACAGAATTTAACTATAATTAGCAACATTTATCTGCAAATATGTGCTGTTAAAGTACTTGAAAAGTTTTATTTTTTAAAATTTTTTATTTTTTAAAATTTTTTATTTTTCATACAATAGTGTATTAGCTTCAGGTACACAACACAGTGATTTGACATGTATATAAACTACTAAGTGATCACCTTGATAACTCCAGAACCCATGTGACACCATAGTTATTACAATACTACCAACTGTATTCCCCATGCTATCCTCTAAATCCCTACGACTACTTTGTAACTACTAATTTGTACCTGTTAATGCCCTCCCAACCTTACCCCCTCATCCAAGAAACATCAAAATGTTCTGTTTCTATGAGCTTGTTTCTGTTTTATTTGTTTATCCTGTTCTCTAGATTTCACATATAAGTAAACCATTTAACAGCTGTCTCTGACTTACTCCACTCAGCACAGTACCCTCTAGGTCCATCCATGTTGCAGATGGCAAAGTTTCATTCTTTTTGTAGCTAAGTAATATTCCAGTGCCTATATGTACCATCTCTTCTTTATCCATTCATCCATTGATGGACACCCAGGTTGTCTCCACATTGTGGCTATTGTAAATAATGCTGCAAGGAACATATGGATACACACCTCCCTTCAAAGTAGCGTTTTGAGTTTCCTTGGATAAATATCCAGAAGTGGGATCACTGGTTCCTTTTTTGTCTCTTGTTATAGTCTTTGTTTTAAAGTCTATTTGTGTAATATAATAAGTATTGCTACCCCAGCTTTTTTTCTTTCCTATTTTCACGAAATAACTTTTTTCATTCCTTTACTGTTTCAATCTGAACTGAATGTCTTGCAGGCAGCATATGTAAAGGTCTTGTTTTCTTACTATTCAGCCACCTTATATCTTTTAATTGGAACATTTAATCCATTTACATTGAAAGTAATTGCTGATAGATATGTAGCTATTGTCATTTTATTATTCATATTTTTTATCTTTTCTTTTTCTTCTTAAAGAAGTTCCTTTAACATTTCTTTTAATTCTGGTTTGGTGGTGCTGAATTCCTTTAGCTTTTTCTTCTCTGGGAAGATCTTAACCTGTCCTTTGATTCTAAATGATTGCTTTGTTATAGAGTAATCTTGGTTATAGGTCCTTGCTTTACATCACTTGGAATATTTCATGCCAATCCCTTCTGGCCTGCAAAGTTTCTGTTGAGAAATCAGCTGACAGTCTTATGGGAGCTCCTTTGTAGGTAACTAACTGATTTCTCTTTCTGCTTTTAAGAGTATCTCTTTGTCTTTAAATTCTGGCATTTTAATTATAATCCTTCTTGGTATGGGTCTCTTTGGGCTCATTTTGAGACTCTCTGTGCTTCTAGATTAAGAAAGTTTTCCATCATTATTTCCTCAAATAGATTTTCAATTCCTTGCTCTCTTCTCCTTCTGGTACCCCATCTGATGCAAATTTTGGTATGCTTGATATTTTCCTAGAGGCACCTTAACTATTCTGAATTTTTTGGATTTCTTTTTCTTTCTGCTATTCTGATTAGATGCTTTTCCCTATCTTGTCCTCCAAGTAGCTGATTTGATCCTCTGCTTCATTTAATTTACTGTTAATTTCCTCTAATGTATTCTTTATTTCAGTTATTGTAGACTTCATTTCTGGCAGGTTCTTTTTATGTTTTCTATCTCCATTTTTATGTTTCCTATCTCTTTATTTAAGTTTTCTTCATTGAGATCCTTGAGCATTCTTATAAACAGTGTTTGGAACACTGCACATGGTGGATTGCTTCCATTGTGTTTAGTTCTTTTTCTGGAGCTTAGTTCTATTCTTTCATTTGAGACATATTTCTTTGTCTCCCCATTTTGGCTGTCTCTCTGTGTTTGTTTCTTTATACTAGGTGGGGCTGCTATGCCTCCTGGTTTTAGTACAATGGCCTTAGTATGTATTCTTTGGTTTGAGCTACAAAGTAATCTCCAGACGGCTACCACTTGTGCTAGGCTTGGAAGTGCCTGGGAGAGGCCAAGCAACAAACCAAGGCGTGCTGACTCAAGTGCAGGGCTCGGGGCTTCTCAGCATGTGGTATGGGGCACACCAAACCCAGAGACTGCTTGCATTGGATTTGTGAATCTTTGAGAGGTTTTAGGAAGTTTTATGAGCCAAAACAGGCTATTTGCATAGTCTGACAAAATAGGATTCAATCATAATTATTATCATTTATCTATAAATATATGTTGTTAAAGTACTTGAAAAGTTTTAAAAGTGGGTTTAATATCATCTTGGAAAACAGTTTATGCCACTAAAGTAATCAGGAAAAAATTCCATCATATATAAATATAAACTTAGCTCATTCTAAATCTGAATTAATTCTAAGACAGTGAAGTCCAAATTAGTGAGTTTTGTCAATAGACAGTTTAACAGAAAACAGGGCAATTCCACTGATGTTCATGTTTTTCACAGTATTTTTGAAATTATTATAAACAATTAAACATATTCATGGGAAATGAGCAATGTTCTTTTTTAGTTCAACCAGACTTTTAGTTTATATTGGAGACAAATGCTTTATACACTGACAACTGGTGGCCAGCATGAAATAAATTGGTGGGCTTGGTCCAGTTCCCACTGGACAGGTGTCACCACCATAGAAACTGACTAATCAGCACCAATTGTCACCTTATTTTGTGGGGTGGAGGTGGGATGGGGTAATCTCTTAATAGAAATAACTGACTTTTCATTTACAGAAGCTAATACTCTTATACAGATGCAACAGGATGAGTTAGTAAGCCAGGGTCTATTCTAGAAAATTTCTTAGCAGTTGGGATTCGCTTTTTCTTTCACTACCAGTGCCAGCACTATGTTTCTAAAGGCCCATGGAGGAAGACTATTTTCAACTGTCTAAACAGAAAAATAGATGGAGGGGATTGCTACAGTCAGTGCGGGTGGTAAGGTTAAAGAGGAGAAAGGGGACACTGTCCACACCTTCTTTTGAGGTTGAGAAGGGTACATGAGACTTTCCTAGGGCAAAGAAGTTCCTCAAGTATAGAAGTTTACTCTCCCATACCCACAAGTGACCTCTGTTGAGAAGGCTAAGCAGTATCACGAGAACTAAACATTAAACTCTAAGGTCCTAGAAAGCTTGGGAAGAGTACCCCAGGCCCAAGATTTGGCCTGGAAACAGTAAACAGCCTTGAAGAGAACCTGACTGTTTGTTCAAGGAGCTCATCTGAAGTAACAGTGTGGGTTAAAGACAGAGGGGCTCCAAACACAAGGAACTCTGTAAAACTCCCAGAAATTGTACATTTACCGAGAGTGGTAGAACAAAATGCAAATATGTAAATGAGGCTGAATTAAGAGCCAAACAAGTGGGTGAGAATCTCAAGAAAGTTAACTTTAGTATAGTGGAAGAAGGTAATGTGATATAAAGCATCCTAGTGGTGGGTGAACTAAAATTGATTCCTTCTCCTTAGATGAAATGGGTTAACGAACAGACTCCACACACCAACTGAGTTGGTCTTTTATGTGTCAACCTGACTAGGCTACAGCCTCTTGTTATTTAATTAAACTCTAATCTAGGCATTGCTATAAGGTACTTTGTGGATAAGATTAAAGTCTAAAATCAGTTGACTTTAAGGGAGATTACTCTAGCTAATCTAGGTGGGCCTGATTCAAAGGCCTGAAGAGCAGAGCTCAGGCTTCCAGGAGGAAGAAGAAATTTTGGCTGTGGATAGTAGCTTCAGCTCATTGCAGAATTCCATCCTTTCTCATTTTAATGGCCTGCACTTCAGATTTCAGAATTGTATACCCAGCCCTTACATTTGCATAACCCTAAATCTCTTAATATATGTATATCTCTAGTTCAGTTTTTTTGGTTGAACCCTAACTAATAAATCAACACTTCCAGTCTTCATCATAGGACAAATGATGATTATTTAGAGCAGTGGCTTCCCAAGTGTTGACTGTGAGCTATAGGGGGTTATGAAAATCAATTTAATGGGTCATGAACAGCATTGAGAAAAGTTAAGTAGAAAAGAATTGAATCGAAAACACTACCATTACACATAGTAAGAGTATTCATTATACTTTAAAATTTTAAGTTGCAAATAAACACACACAAATACACGTGCATATACCATGTCTTGAGTAAAATGGTTATGATTTAGAGACTATAGAAACAATAGTCTCTGTAGAATAAAATGTAAAAAAAAATCTGATCAACATAGAGAATTCCATTTATTAGTAATTTACATTCTATTCTAAAAGTCAAAATAGGCAATACAAACTTCTCAAACTACTGAGCCCACGAATACTGACAGCAGATGATGAAATAATTACCCTTCACATTTTTCTCCTTTTTTTTTTTGACCATTATTTTTTTTTTTTTTTTTAATTCTTATTGGACAACAGCTCAGTGGTTCTACTGTGGTATACTGAAAATACTCAACTCATCTCAGACCTTTGACTATAACCAGTATAAGAGCTGTAATAGAGGGATGAGGATGATGCTATGAGGGCACACAATAGAGACAAGTTAAGCCTACCTGGGAGAGAAGGGAGGAGAGGCAAGCAAGAAAGGATTTCCAAAGAGATTCTAGCATAGACTTAGCTAGCTGTGGTTAGTAGGAGCAAATAATAAGTGGGCAAGGGAAAGTATGTGGACGGCGTTCTGGGAGAGAGAGTAGCATATGCAAGATAGAAATAAGAGAAAAGAACAGATTATAGAACAGGAAGTAATTCAATATGGCCCAAACTGGAGTGGCAAATGAATGGTAGGAGATGGGACAAAAGTATGTAGGCAGAACTTTATGATACATGGTCGGCTGTATAAATAAAATTCACATGCTCGAACCCTGAAAAAGAATAGGAGTTTGTGAAGATTGGAGGGGACCAGAATTAGAAGAGAGATGAGTCAGAAGCTCTAGGAATTCTCCATCTTTATCCCTTTTGGAGAACTTAGTGGAAGCTTAGGCCCTCAAGGTACTAAGTGACTTCCCCAAGGCATTCCTAGTAGTGTGATCAGTTGCTCAAACTACAGCAGAAGGAAGGCAGGAATATGGGCACACTGCTCTTGCTTAAGGACTGGGAACCAAAAAGTCATTACCAGTCTAAGAAGGAATGTGAGTAAACCAAGGTACTGAGAACTGAAGTTCTTCCAAAGTCAGCCAAGACAACAGATGCACATGAATGACAACAGCAATAAAAGATCAATCTTTGCTGAATATATCTGTAATGTTTTAGGGTGAAATTACACAGAAATCATGGGAGGTAAAGGCCTATCTAAAATCCTACATTTAGTATTCTGGTCGCTGGAAGACAGAATTCATTCATGAGTTTATCAACGTCTATCAGGGGTCAAATAATAAAACAAAGGTTACACAATTTTCTAAACTGTCAAACAGATTCAAATGCTGACAGAGCTATTAAAAAACAACTGTTTTAGCAAGGATTCTAGGACCAACTGAAACCTACACAGCCAACTGAAAATTTTGATGTTTGTAAAGGTCGTGAGTAAAATATGTCTACATTTTAAACTCTGTAAGCCAAGTCCAGACATCACATGGTTGAAAAACAGAAAAACAAGACTGAAACACAAATAACCAATTGTTAGGGAATGCATACATACAGGACAACACTGATGCTATGGTACAAGACTGAGCTTGTAAACCTAACGCTAGATGCAAAAGGAACTTTTCTGGGCAGCTGTGACCCATTGTTAAAATTAATCATGTTACTCCACAAGACAGAAAAGTCTCTGCTTTGTTATAAACTGTCCCTCTCATTTAGACTTCTCTAAGAACTATAGTCAAACGTAATTGACCGATTCTGGATCATCACTGAAAATGTCAACATACGTTAAATCTACAAATGGTATCTGTCTCATGCTTCCCTTATTTATAGGCAAAACCTAATGGGCAGGGGTGCTTTACAGGAAACGTGGTAATCAGCAATCTTTGTCAAAACATGTGGAGGACAGTGCTGTCACATTATTCTTGGTGTGTTTGAGGTGAAAGCTGCCATCACTTTCATTACCAGGATTAATGGTCAAATCTGGGAATCACTGACCCTTGAATCACACTAACTTTGACCTCATATATCTTCTAACAGAAATTATGGCTTTGTAAATACCATGTGAACTTCTGTGCTTCTTAAATCAATTGTCTCCACAACCTTAGAAACTGTCCATAAAAAAAGAAGATACCAGCAAAGCTAAGTAGTGATTTGTTAAAAGTAGGTGAATGCTCTGTAAACAGAGAAGAGGGTGCAACAATCATTGTTACCTGGATCCTTGATCCCATATAGACAGTCTAAACTTCTGGACCAGTTCAATGTTTTCACAAAACCTCAAACTCAGAGTGCCCCAAAACAAGACTGTTGCATCTTCTGTCCCTTACCTCCTGTAAGTTCTCTCCTATTTAATGACAACTGAGTCTTTCTCACCATGTTGGCTTGAAAAGGTAGTCATATAACAAATCTTCCTCTTCCTTTCCCCATACATACCCACTTAAAATTAATCAAAATCTCCTGTTGATTCTATCTTTAATTCTTGTTCTCATTCCTTCCTATTACCCCTGACTACTCTAATCCTTAATGATTGAATTATCCTGCAACATATCCATTGCATTCTGTTCTCCTACAACTTATTATACACCATATCCAAGTATACCATTCCTAAAGTGCTATTTTATTTATGGTTTTGTGGGTCAGGAACTGAACTGGGAAATGAGATTGGGGTGGGGAAGTGAAGGAGAGTGAATTTATAAGTGACATCACATTTCTTCTGCACACCCTTTTCATAATTTCCAATTTCATATAATGACCAAGTGTTAACTTCTAATGGGGGTGGAGTTGGGAGAACACTCTAAAAAGCCTCTGAGTGTTCTCCATTCCCTCAAAAATAAAGTTGAAATACTTCAGAATGACATAAAAATTCTCCAAGATCTAACTCCAGCCTACATATCCAGCCTTTACCCTTGCTTTCACTCACCTAATCATGCAAACATTATTACTACTTTGTTATGTTAGCAAAACTTTCTTTCATCTTTTTTGGGCCTCTTCTACAGAATTTGTCACAAATTAAGTCCTATATTTTGAAACAGTTTTTTTTTTTTTCCTTCCAATACAAAAAGGTAAGGCACAATTTTCCTTTGCATTAAACTTGGCTTCTAAGTGTTTGGCTACGTTGAGTCATGAGAGACAAATGGGCATTTGAGTACCTCACACTTAGGGCACAAGGCACACACATGTATCTTCCTGATGTTAGTGTGGCAGGTGGAGATGATATGGGAACAGATTTTTGGTGGACTTGAGCTCTTACACATTGGATTGTTTTTGTTTTTGTTTTGTTTTCTTGTTGTTGTTTTATTTTTTTGGCTTGAGAGAGGCAGGCATCATTAAACGAAATTTCTCATGGATAGACCATCATGACCAGAATGCAAAACTGTAAAAGTAACTGCTGGATTTTAATCAGCAAATCTGCAACAGTTGTGGGACCTTAGGGCTTTAACTGACCCCAAATTACTTAGGGACAGATGCTGCACTCAAGGCTACAAAGGGAGCCAACTACTTTTATATGTTTATATATTTAAATCACTACCTAACCACAATTGAAATACTTTTAAATTGCTCCTGCCAGCTCCTCATTTCAACCAAAGAAACCAGTATGTGATATTATACCTCTCACATGATACACTTTCATAACCAATAAAGTTAATTACCCTTGACTGTCCTATTTCTATCAATACACTTTTTATTTAGCATTTCAAAATACATTAAAAAATTATGAGTTTTGCCCAACTGACTTATGTTCTCAATCACACTAAACTGTTCAAAAATGAAGAATTATAAAATTTCTTGCTTGGAGCTAACTGACTTTAAAAAAGGAGGGTAGTGGTCTTTTTTCATATTATCTACAACAGAATATAAAATTACTTTTAATAATAAATATTTATTCTTGTGTAATACTCGATCTTTGACATAATCATTAAGACCATGTTATTATGTCACCTCTTCTAGAAAACAGCATCTCCAACTTTGCATATGTGAAGACTTCTTCATTTTGAAGTTGTAAGTTTTGAATATTTTGGAGGCTCATCATGAGAGTATCCTCCAACATTCAAGCAAGCACTTCCGTCTCCTCCAGAACATTTTGAGTCCTCTGGCAATCATTTGGTATTTATATCATGTCTTTTGTTAATAACATTATAGGTGTTTAAATCTTATCACTATCTGGCATCTTCAGCACACGGCTAATGTCTTATTCCCTGCTGCATCTCCAACACTTGACACTGAGCTTTACACAGGGTACCGATTCAACAGATGTTTGTTGATAAAAGTGAGTTATAAGGAAGACTGATAAATGCAGTTCTTTTGCAAATTCTGCAAGTAAACTCCCTTGAACAGGGCTCTGTTCATTCATTCAAACAGCTGCTCAAGTTTTCTAGATAAGCTGGCAACATGAACAAAGGAATCTTCTTCACTGTCTGGTCTTCCCTGCTGGCTTCCACTACACGCTACAGCATTTAGGGCACCAAGATTCTGGCAGCGGCTACAAGCACCATAAAAACGTAGCACAGGGAGCTAATCCTTAATGAAAAAGTAGTAGCAGACACAGGAAAGAAAAAGCTGACCTTCTGGTGGTTGAGCCCATTCCATTCCTGGCTCTTTCCACTTCCTTTTTACTGTATATAATATATCAATCAGCTCCCATCAATAGTATTGAAAAAATTTCAAAAGAGACAATTAGGTGGACCATGAGGAGAACCTACACGCTCTGTTTACAATCAAACAGCAACCTGGATGAACCTTTGCTTAAATTTTGTTCAAAAAGATCTACATAGAACAATGACAGGTAGATGATAATGAGGTGAGGAAAAGGAGGATAACTGTAGCTACCTGGGAGTGACTCTACTGAGGTGTCTTTTTTAAATGTCATAATATTCCTCTTTTACAGACTGTGAACTTCAGGCTCATAGATGACAGATAGTTTGTCCAAAGACACATGAAAATATCTAAATGACAACTGAAATCCAAGCCCAGGTCAGGCTGAATTTGAAGTTCATGCTTTTTACTCCATGCCATACTCTTTAGGAGAGGAAGCATTACTAAAAACACCAACATATAAAACAAGCACCCCTATATAGAATAAACACACACAGGTACACAAAGACAAATCCCACGACTGCAAAGGGTCAATAAATAGGGGGGAAATTCTAACTTACTAGTAACTACAGAAATGCAAATTAACTAAGTATTTTTTGCCTACAAAGATTTAAAACCAGGCAAAGGGATAGATGAACTGTCACTCTAATACACTGTGGATAAAGTACACTAGCATAAATTTCTGGCAAGATGATAAAACTATTAAAAACTATAGTATCGATTGACCTAATAGATGTATAGAAATATTTATGCAGACTAGCACTAATCACAGTATTGTTTACAAAAGGGAAAAAAATTCAAAGTAATCTATATGTACAGAAAAGGAAGAATGAATAAATAATGGTAGAACCATAGGATGCAACACACTGATGCTTCCAGAGATACCATTACAATCATGTTCTGTAAGATTATTTAATGACAAAAAAAATGTTCAAATATATGGAATGTGAAAAGATTATAACACCACATGTGTGTGTACACACACACAGAATATAGAATATGGATGATCCCAATTATATACATACAGATATAATCATTTCTGGATGCTAGAATTAGAAATTATTTTATTTTCTTTATATTTTTCTGGCTTTTTATAAAATATAGAGCTTTGATAAATAAATGAAAAACAAATATTATTTTAAAAACACTCATTATCAAATCCTGAATGCTCAGTGAGTATAAGTCTTTCCACATTCTATAAAAGCAAGTTTGTGTGGCTTTAATTTAAAATATATTTAATAGCACTTCCAATGTTAATTTATATAGTAATAACTGATGTTTGCAATGATGAGTCTAAGGAACAAAACAACTTTGTGTTTTATAAAACGAACGCAAAATAAAATCATGATAACTTTTTATGTAATAAGCATATTTCTGCCAAGCAGTTTAGAATCTATATAGTTAAGGTAGCATTGACCAAAAGAAAACATTTGTGAGTTTTGACCTTAAATACTAAAAGCACTACCAAAGCCTGATCTTCAATAACAAAGAAAAACTAAACTCCTCTTCCTATTCAATATAGCTTAGTTATTGGAACACTCTGGTTTAATTCTGAGAATATGCTATACGAAAGTCAGTTGTACATTTTCTTCTTTCAGACATCTGGCTGAGGGTCGCCTCAGTGGAAAACCACTCTTCAGGCTGACCAAAAAACTAACATATGCTTCATTTGAAGTTTTCTGGGCTGAGTTCACATTCGCGCTGTGTATGTTTATGTGGAATGATTTTTTTTATCATATGGAAACAGAAGACTGGCCCCCTGAGTGACATCTACAGATAAGAATGCTATCCTGAATAGTTAGAATAACTTTGTTTTAAAACCCAGTAAAATTATTAATTAGTTTAATTCTGAAAAAAAAAAAATTAGCTTCTAAAGTATATGATCACAGAGTTTTACAACCAGATGGGATCTTGGCAGTTGCCCAACTAGGGATGCAAATAAATACCACACATGCCATTCCCCTTCTTTTTGTGGTGGATTAACCAGGTGAATAATGCTAGCTAAGTCCAGCCATCTTCCCAGCACTTCAATGCAGTCATTGCTAATTGATCAAGTTAGGGGAGGAGCAAACAAATATAATTGCCCTATCTGGTCTAACCTCTTCTTTTAGTTTCAGGGGAGGCAGTCGAAGATCACCCAGTTAATCAAAGCTCATGTTAGAACAATAATGTCCAGATGGGTCATAGTATATTTTTTGATGCTCTTGTATTTCTTCAGAATGGTTCTTTATAAAAAAACAAGTAGCAAAGTAAGTCTGTTCCCATGAACCAAACTGAGCCCTCCTCAGAAAACAATTCCAAATTTGGATGTCACAGTTCTACTTCACATGTAAGTTTTATGCATTAAAAAACACTTGAAAAATATATATTAAAAATGATAGTACTTGTTTTAAGGTAGCTGAATTATTAACCTTATTGACTTTAATATGCTCATGTTTTGGTTTTCTGCACACAAAAATTTAGGAAATTCACTTAATTTTCTTATTGAAAAAAAGCAATACATTAGCATTCCGACTTATAAATAGACCTAGCTTGGTGACTCAGAAGATCTGGTCTTCCACTCATGTTATCTTAAGTAAGCTGATCTTTTGAGGCCCACATTTTTCCCATTTGTAAAAATCAGAGGAGTGAAGTAATGATGTCCAAGATCACTTCCAGTTCTGAAATTCCAAAATTATAACCACAAAAAATCTGCAGTTGAGAGTAGCATAATAGTCCATTAATGGTTCCCAGTCTTAACAATGCCACTGACTGGAAGGAAGTAAAGGAACCCCATTTTCCCCTGGCTTTATTTTTCAGGGGAAGTGACATCAATTAGTGTATGCCTCCAGGACCCCTCACTCAGTCACACAACCTGACTAGTCTTTTAGGGATAAGAAACTAGGACTCTATAGAACTCTTCTCTTTTGAAAACAGGCTGTCAGCAGAGAGCCTGTATTCTGGTCTGCCCCTTGATGTAACTTATGGGGATTTCTCTTGGGCTGTGGTCTTCCAGTGCAAGCAGGGACTGAGGGGTAAGTCTAATTTTAGAGTTCAGAATTTAGAAAGCCCATCCTTCCTACAAATTAAAGCTATACCTTTATAATCAATCTTCAAAAGCAGGGAATACTTTGATCTCTACGACTGTAACTTTTATTGTTATTTTCCAAGTGGTTCAGAATTTATTAGAGAAGAGGAATATTGTTTAAATTTTAAACTTCAGGGGGCAAATAGTTTGTTCAGGAACAGGCATAGCTCATTTTCTTCTATCTTTAAGGTTCCCTAATTGCAATGTTTTCTGAGTACTTACAAATTTCGGTGAAACTTACAAAATTTAAAGTTAGAAAGTATATAATACAAAATACAGTGCTCTTTAAAAAAAAAAATATGGAGGCTTTTGTATGGGCACCACTACCCATTTAAAATTTCAAAATAGAAATTGGAGGATTGGATCCAGTACATTCCATCTCCTTAAATAGCATGAGTTTCTTTCCTCTCTTCCACAGTGACAAATGCTGTTCTCATTGATAAATTACATTGATTATTACATATCAATTCTCAGCTACTACTCATGTACCACTCTAATCACCCCCATACTGTCACTAGAGTACTCTTCTAAAAACATGAATTCATCAGGCCTCTGCTCTGCCATAAGAGTCACAAAAATTTTGCTGTTGTTTGAATTTTTAAAAGCTTCAATGGCATCATAGAAGCCACCAGATAAAGTTCCAACATGATAACAGATTTTGCAAGGTATTTTTAACATTCCCTCATTTAACATTTTTCTCATCCTTTCCCTGGCGCACTCTTATCAGTATCACCAGCAATCTCAAGATCTCAAATTACTTGAAATGACAGGAATTTCCTTTCATGATCTCTTCTCCATCTTACAAAGAGCTTAACCTTTAAAATTCAATGTAGACGTGACTTCATTCATGAACCTTTATTGATGGACAGAGAGTTAGAAGCTTTTGCTCAAGGTGTATAGTCTCCTCTGTATCACTATCTGGTGCCTTGGTGTAGTTCCAGGAGATGTTCATAGGTGTTGCATAAAAAAGAATTTCCTGCCTACATACACATGGGGGGAAAATAAGTCACAATGAGTATTATCTGACTACGGCCACAGAGAAAATCTGGGACTACAAAACAACAATAATGATGACAACAAAAAAAGTACAAAGCCCAGGGCTGGCTAAATTTATTTGAACATTTTGTTGCAGCACAGCTATACCATCTTAAAGAACAGTGTTCATTTCATGGGAAATACAAACATTAATATATCAGACCATCTATCCTTTTATCATAAATATTATGTCATGTTTCGTTTTCCCATGAAATGATGAGTCCTTCACACATTAGCGCCCACAACCCAGCAAAGTGATGGCCCATATTAGGGATTCAACAGTACCATGAATGAAGGAAATTTATTTATAATTTAAGATTAGAGTAAGGAGACTAAAATACCTAATGAACTACAATTAATGTTACATTTCACGAGTAAAATATATATTTTAAATAAATTACTGAGACCATGACTGATTAGAGAAAGAGAGATCCAAAACACATCACCAATTTCTCAATGGGATAAAAGCACCCAGTACTATCTGTTCATATCTGAATTATGTTTATTTCTGTCTTAAAGAGTGAGGAAATGTTAGAGAAGGCAGATGCACGTTCTCAGCACAACTACAGTAAGTGTGTTAGGTGGCTTCACAGAATGGAATGAGAATTTATTCACTCTTAAAATGAATCAGCCTTCCATTTTTGACTCTCCATATTCTAAACTCTTTTTTCTGAACTGAAGAGCATTTTCATAAAATTCACCAATTTCTTAAAGGATTAATTACTTCATAAATTATGTTCACTATGTTCCTTGATGTTACAAGTATTTTCAACTGCTCTTGGGCTGAACTTCAAATGTATTATATGCATATATCTTTTTGTGAAATCTCCCATTTTGGGCTTGTATAATTTATTAGTGAAGTGCAGTAGAAAGCATAAGAGTAAGCAAAAGAATGCTTGGCCTAGTACAGCAAACACAGGAGTAGATCTGAGAAGAAAATTTTACTCTCCATTCTAGTGTTTAGAACTGTCCACAGAGACCTTTGGTGATACTTAATCAACAAAATTTGCAAAGTATCAACAAAATTTATAGCTGTAAATGCTGCAAAATAATTCAAACATCATTTTGACAATAAGAAGACAACAGACTTGCCACACTGATTGAAGTATTTCCCACAGTTTTTATTTTTACTAATGGTTCCACATTTTCTAGCAGTTTCCTGGAAGCCTTCTATTACAATCCTGGGTCCTGGGTCTTTTGCTGATTTACAATTGAATACAATTGAGAATCACTGCCAAGATCAGTAACCTTCTCCACATTCTTGGATTCTAATCCCCTGGGAATGCCAGGTTCTAGGCAACAGATTCCTCCCATCCATAGAATTCTAACATACCTCCAATTATAACCTAGTATACACACTCTTCTACTTTGCAAATTCACCTGCAGGTCTTCAACAATAAGAAAACGAAGGCAGTATCTACTTGTATGAATGTACAGGGTTCGAAGAGTGGCATTCAAAGGCATTAAGGGTTCCGAAAAACTGATCTTTACAAGACTATATTTTTCTTAATTTTATGCAAAGCTCTCTGTGGTCCTAAATAGGATTAATAAATTTAGGTTAACTCCTGTTCCTTTTTATTATCATTATTGTTGTTATTGGTTTACCGCTCAGTTCCTTTTTCACTAAAGATAAACTAATGTTAGGTTATACCTTCTCTGATAAGAGAGACCAAAGGCTAGTATTAAAAAATAACTGAAACATAGAGGAATAAGTATCTCTAATTGTTAATCTTTAATGCTGACATTTGTAAATACATCAAATTTAGTTCACGAAGAAATCATTTTAGGTACAGTATGAAGTGGTAAAAAAAAAAAAACACCTATACTCGCCCCCTCTAAAACACACACATACCAGAAGATTATATTAGGTTTCAAACTTATTTAGCCATAATATAGACTGTTATTAAAAGCAATGTGACCAGACAGAAGAAATAAATATCAAATACAGTTTAGATTCCACTGGCCCCAAAGTCCTCTAGCAGGTGGCACAGATGCTTAACAGGATAAAGTTCTGCTAGAATCAATAAGCTATTACTATTACCATAACTCTTTCAAACTTCAAATTTAGAAAATATACACCCCAAAACCTCTACAGGCTTCTACTTAAGGGAATTTTTACAAATACTGAGCACCAGTGGTTCTTGAGTCGGAATCCACATCAGCAAATTCATATCCATTTTGAAGGTGAAAGGCAGAAAATGCATTCAGAGACCTCTAAACCACATTACACTCCATAGCCTTCCAGAGTCTCTGGATGTCCAAACTCTGTAGCTTTCTCCTCTCCCCTGACCTCACACTATGATTTAGTATAGTTTAATCTGGACGGTTCGTGAAGTTCGGTCTGAAGAACATTTGTGCAAATCCATTTCACACACAGTGCAAGTCTAAATTTTGAAAATTATTAGAGGAAAAATATGGCAGAAAGTAATTGGTTACTTATATGAAAAAGAAAAGGGAAAAAAGAAGAAAAGACACATTAAATTTTATCCCTACTACATGTCATATGTAAAATTAATTCCAAAAATTCGAAGTGGATTAGTAGATTAAAGACATAAACTGACACACAAACTCTTAAAATGTTTAGATGAAAATACAAGAGAAGATTTTATGACTTTAGGGAGATTTCTAAAAATGACAGAAAAAGAGGATATAACATATTAATAATTATGATTGTATTAAATTTCAAAACTTCTGTATTATCAGATACCAATACAATGTGAAAATATAAAATGAGATAAGATACTGATAAACTACTATTCAATATATTTTTTCAATACGTATTTTAAAAAGTAAAAAATTAATGGTAAAAACAAAAGCCAAACAAATAGAATGGGGGAAGATGTAAACATAATTCCCCAAAAAAGGAAAATTTAATGATTAATAAACACATAAGAAAGGTTCTATTTTACTAGTAGTCAGAAAAGTAGAAATTGAAATAAGGAATGCCATTTTACATCCATTAATAGTACATGTCTTGGTGACATGTACTAATGCATCAATAAAAACAATGTGGAGAAACAGGAACTGGTGAAGGATGTGAGAGTGGGTATAGCCCTCTTAAAGCACTCTGGCAACAGATGCTAAAGTCAGGAGTACACACAACTAAATCCTGGCTAGTCCACAGAGAGGAACCCAGTATGAAGTGACATTCAATTTCACGTACACGTAGATACATATAAGGATTTACATGGCAGCATTTTTTGTGATAGTGACAAACTGTAAATAATCTTAATGTTCATAACAAGAAAATAAATTCTGGAACATTCATATGAGGGCAGGATGATAAATTTTGCCTCCTCTGTAATATTTGGTGTTACATTAGACTTATCTGGGTATAACAGGTTCTGTGTAGTCACATGGTATGTCCCACCATCATTCTCTACCTTGCACACACAGATGCTGACATTTTTCACCCAGTGCACACTGAAGTGGAAGAGTGTTCATTCATTTGGTTCAAACAGTGTGCTATTATTGAATTCTTAACAGTGGAAAAAGTTCCTCCAATTGAAGTTCACAGACAAATGCAAGCCATTAATGGTGATCAGTGTGTTGATGTGAGCACAGTAAGACGCTAGGTGAGGCAGTTCAGAGATGCAGAACTGGGGCACACAGATGTGAGTGACTGACCACGAAATGGAAGGCCTATGACTGGAAGTGATCAGCTTCATCAAGATCATGGAAGTGTATTGACATGTGGTGTTTTCGTAGAAAAATAATTATGCGGCTTTGAAAATAAATGGTGTAGGCATATTTCTTATTTATTTCATTAAAATACCCCTTCCCATTCATTATCAGCCTGTCCTCATGCAATGGAATATATGTATTAACTATTAATATCTAGACTGTCACTAAGTGGGCTATAGCTAATGCATCAATAAAAACAAATCTCAAAACTTTTAAATGGAGAAAAAAAGTTACCAAAGAGTATATTATTTGATACAATTTACATATAGTTTAAACATATAAATTAGTGTGTGTGTGTGTGTGTGTGTGTGTTTTAAAAGAATAAATATGCTGGTAACTAAAAGCACCAAATTCAGAAAAGTGATTATTTCTGGAAAGGGCTGCAAAATGATTTTGTATAGGCTGAAGGACACTGTGGATATTACCTGAGTCTTAAATATCCTATTTTTTTAAATAGAAAAATATAAAAAATATATAAAAATCATTAAAATTTTACAAAAGTTAGTAATGAGTGTCCAACTTGTCATACTATATATTTTTAATGTTAAAAATCCTGTATAATAAAAATATGTAAAGACAAAACTTGATGGAAATAATTTAGTGACTTTTAGCCTCGTTTTCCAAGTTTTCACTAGTTTCTCTTTATTTCAATCTGTCCTTTTAATTGTTATCTGCCTTCATGAACACATTCTTCATATATCTAGTAACAACAGACTGACTTTTCTGTCCAATATGATCTTAACAACAGTTTTTTCCTAGACTTTCCTTTTAATACAGGCTTTAAATTTTGTCAGCTTATTGGTGACTAGCAATCCATTTTCTTCTCTCTTTTAATAAAGTGAGGCCTATGGCATACTCATAGCTTCCCAAGGGGGGTACCGTAGGGCTATTCAGCAATGAGGTATGTAGCACTTTTTCTAGAATGAGTTGAAGAAATTAATTGTCTAACCTCATATGTACAGTGATGTCAGTTAGAATGGTAAGGTAAGGACTTCTGAAAATGCTATGCTCCATAAAAGCAATAGTGGCCAAAATAGTCATAATCAACTTTTTCAGAAATTAATCAGAGGAAAGTAAAGGCTTGCAGCAAACATGAAGCATTTATTCAAGGAAAATGACTAAATCTCAGTAACAAGAGCAAGCTTTGTGGTATTTCAGCTTGCTTTCTTACCTTTCCACCAAGCTCCAGCACAGCGGCAGCCTTAAAAGCCACCACCCTGCAGCCACTGGATGGGGCATAATGTGTTGGAGCTCTTTCAAAACTCCATTTCCATAGAACTGTCACTATTTGACCTGTCCAGCGATCCTCTGGAAGGCCTTGCTCACAAAGCTTGTCCTCATTTGACCTAACTCAGACCTTTTACAGTTCACACAGTCTTGCATGGGGGAGTGAGTATTTTTCCACAAACAATTGTTTTAACATTCCTGCTGCCTCAAGTGGTTGATATCATAGGAAGAAACAACAGGCTAACCAAGAAGCTTAAGAGGAGAGTTGGGAATAAGAAGCTCTGACATATTGCTGTGATCTAGAAGGCTGTGCCAATGTTTAGGGCAGTGACCATGCTAGGAAATACCCGTGAAAGCGTTAAGCTCTCAGCTTTGGTTGACACTGAGACTAAGCTGGAAGTGAAGGCTAAGGCAGAGTTACCTACTGGGTGCTAAAGGTGTGCTCCAATGCACACAGAACTCTGCTGCAAAGACTGGGAGACTTACTGGTTCCAAGTGGTTAAATTAGTAGCTACATACTAAACTAACCAAGCAGAGTGGCCACGTGACACAAAAATATAGACTTTTCAGAATTTGTTTAGAAAGTCACTAACCACCCTCCCGCCACAACCACAAACAGGAGCAAGAAATATGTGTGTGAGCGAATTACAAAAAGGAGGTGGGGAATGAAAAAAGTATTTGAAGAAAGAATGCTGAAATTTCTCCACATTTTCAAATTTGATGAAAACACTTACGTTCATAGATCCAAGGAATCCAAAGAACCCAACTGCCAAGAAATGTGAAGAAAACTACACTAACATGCATCATCATAATCAGAATGCTTGAAACACACGAGTGATAAGAAAAATGTAAAAGTAGCTTGAGACTACATGGATATTACAAATAAGGGAACAAAAAGACAGCAGATTTGCTATCACAAACAATGAAAGCCAGAAAGGAGAGCAAGGACATTTTTAAAATCCTTAAAAAGGACTGCTCACACTTAATGTCGCTTGTATACAAGTATATTTAGCCACTTATCTCACAGTTTACTGATGCACTTTTCGAGAGTTTTTGGTTTTGTTTTTGCTTTTGTTTTTCTCCTATATGTAGCTATCCTCCCCCAATACTATTTTTATCCAGAAATATTTTCCTAGTGAACTTAAATATTTTTGTCATACTCCAAAATAAAAGCATCATAAAATTTGTTGTTTCAAGTGAGAATCCATTGAATTTATAAGTTCAGTGGGCCTTAATATCTTAAGATTCAATGGGACGTCATTTCTGATGTAATCATAAATGGGATGTTTTCTTCCATTAGATTTTCTGCCATTGTTCATATATGAGAAAGCTTTCAGTTTATGTATATTAGTTTATAACCTGAACTTTGCTTAATTTTAATGTTGCTAATGTTGTCCATTGGATTTTTTTAGTTATATCACTTGCAAATTATAGCTATGTTTCTTTCCTTCCAATATTTATGCCATTATTTCAGTGTTCATACCTTTTATTTCTTTTTCTTGTCTCCTTCACTAGATGATTCTTTCCCCAAAAGTGTCATTTTAACCTCAATTTTTTTGAATGACTTTATCCTAAAGGATCCTTTTGTGTAAATATAGTTTACTTTAGTTTTTAATCCATTCTGAAATTCCTCTTCATGTAAATAACTGCTCAACAGGGAATTGTTATTATGACAAATGTCTGCTTGTAATTTTATCAGCTTTGTTATAGTTTTCATTTCTGCCACTTCCTTTGCTTTCTGGATTTTAGTTTAAGGTCTGTATGTTTTGTTATTGACACAATGATCTTTAAAAATTCAAACTACATAATCCAATTACTTTTAATTAAGAGATTATTTATAACCAACTTGTTAACTGAATATGGACATATTGTATACTTCAAAGGGGATCAAAATGTGCTACCCCCAAACATGCCATTTTAGCGCAAGGATTATTCTGAACTGAAGGCAATTGAGAAACAGCAGACATAATAGGAGAAGCTCTCTGCGCCCCTGCCCCTTTCTGCTTAAAAGCAGGAAATAAATTTCCCTCTGTGAAGATGAAATGAAATTTCATTTGTAAAGGTGCCCCACTTTCCTGTATCAAGAAGAGGTACAGACTCAAGTCTGCATAACAAACCTTGCGAAACAACCCTTATCTATCACACATTGCCAAGTTACCTTCCCATAGTTTACCACCTCTAGGGGCCCAAATCCCTTTTTCTTTGTTTATAGTCACTTCTTTACAATTTACTCTTCTTTGATAAAATGGATGATAAGCCCCCAGGGCTAATCACCTCTTCGGCTTTTCACTTTTTGTGTGTGACGGTCCTGTGCATTTAACATCATCAATAAAATCTGTATGCCCTGTATGCCTTTTCTCCTGTTAGCATGTCTTCTGTGGGTTTAACTTGTAGTCCTCATGCAGAGAACCTAAGAGAGTAGAGATAAAAATGTTCCTCTCCTACTACAACTTTCGTTCTCTTTTTCCTTGACTTCTACTTATTTTTATTTACTGTGTTAAAAGATAATTTCCAGAAAAAGGTAACATAATATATTTTAGACAAATTTAATAATAAACATACATTAAAGAATTTAATCAGCTCATATGATATGAGGGAACTAAGTAGATGTTGTAAGAGGTTCAGAAAAAGTCAGAACAGCATAGATTTATATGAGGTAAAGAAATGTTGAGATGACTTGCAAATAGAAGCAAAACTGGTTTTTCTACAAGGGTAGGAAGTCAGTTAAAACAAAATCGGGCAAGTCAGAATGCTCATATCTACCAGTTAACTATAATTTATAAAAAGTTACACAATAGTCCAAAGACAGTAATAGGACAAGAATTCATTAACCCAAGAGAGTATGTTGTGTAAAATACAGTTTCCATTGAAACACAAATTAGTTTTCTTTTTACTTTACTTTTACATAAGAAATGTTTATGATATTTATTTTATAGTGTATTATTATGTAGTTAACAGAGTTGTTTAGTCTTCATGCTGTATATCAACGGTTAGGAATTTTTTTCTTTAAAGGTCTAAATAGCAAATATTTTAGGTTCTGTGGAACATATACAGTGTCTGTCATATATTCTTTATTATTTTTATTTTCTCTTTACAACCCTTTACAAATGTAAAAATTACTATCAGTTTGTGGGCTGTGCAAAAACGGGGAGTAGGCCATATTTTGCTGACTCTGCTATATACAAAAGATTTGAAGTTTAGCACCAGTCTTTTCATACTATCAATTTCTAATTATTTAGATCTCTGTTTTGAGAAATTTCTTGGCTGACTGTTATTCATTATCAAATACTCACAAACATACTCTCCTGAGAAAGCTCATTAATACACTGCAGTTATTTTCTATTAGTTTTTGCATGTTTTTTTCAGTGCTTTCTCAGGACAGGGCAGTGGGAATGATGAACCTTGGGTACAGGCTAGGCAGAGATGTGTAGGGGAGGAAAATTTTTCTTCTACCCTTCTAGGATTTTTTGGCTACTCTAATATTAAATTAACGCAAAGCAGATTAAGAGGAATAAAAGCAAATTTAATTTTGTATGGAAGGGAGCCCCAAAGATATGAGATTCAAGGGCAAGTTTCACAGCTGAACCTTAAATGCCATCCTGAGCTAAGGAATTTGAGTAGAGGCCTAAGGCTTCAAAAGGGGCGGAGGGTAATTGTAGGGTGATAAGAGCAGGTATTTGGTAATTAGATGTCTGCCCTGCCATACAGATAGGTCTTTCAGATAAAAAGTTATCTCTGATCATAACCTCTTTCTTGCAATAGGCCAAGCCCCCTATCTAAATTCTTTTAAGTAGTTAAGAAAGAGGTAAAAGTGCTTTTTTAAGTCTGCTTGTTCTTTACTGACTTTAGCTTTAAATAATTCACATGCTAAAGTAGTGCATTTTGATAAGATGTAAGAGCAATTTTAAAGTACAGCAGGTCCTCAAATAACATTGTTTAGCTCAGAGTCATTTCATTGTAAGCAATAAGATGCCTTATGAACGTAACTTTTGTTTACGTCAATTAGCCCATGGTAAAACAGGTTTCATTATATGTCATTTTGCTTCAGGTTGCAGAACCTATCAACAGTGTTAAGTGAGGACTTATTATATTACAAATATACAATAAGTAAGACTGCTTATTACTAGTGTATCTGCAGACTGACAGGATGATGAACAAAATAGAGTCCAGAAAGAACCAACTCAAATATATACATAAAACTTTAATTAGGTTATTGTAATATTCAAAATAATGAAAGGAACATGAATTATTTAATAAATGGTATTGGTAAAACATGCTAATCATTTGGGAAAAAAATAAACCTTCATTTCTTATACCAAGATGAGTTTGCAATGGATCACAGATTTGGAGGTAAAAATAAAATAACAAAAGAACTGAAGGAATAGGTGAGTGAATCTTAAATGTGATCCTATGCTAGAAAAGACTTTCTGAAGAATGACATAATACTCAGAAGTGATAACAAAATAAAAATATGTAAATCTGGAACATAAAAATTCAAAAGGCAGGGCAACAATAAGAAAATTCATAAAGTAATTATTCAAAAGTCAATAATAAACAGAGAAAATGATTTACAGTGCTGATAGGCTGACAAATGGTTACTTTCTTTTGAGACAAAGTTTTCTTACAAAGCAACAAGGAAAACATTAATAAGCCAATTACATTGACATATACTTCATAAAAAATAGAAAGGGCCCCAAAATATTATTCATAGAATAATTTTTACCTTTGAATTTTGGATCCCTTGTAAACTTACCTTGGTATAAAAAATAAAGCAAGCAAGCATCTATATTTTTTTCCCAAGTGATTAGCATGTTTTACCAATATCATTTATTGAATAATCTATCTTTCCTTCACTATTTTGAAATTATTCATATTCAAGTCTACTTACAATAAAACATAAATTAAAATAAAAATTAGCCTAGCCAGTCACCAGTCACATTAGCAAAAATTGAAAAATCAGTAATATCTGGTATTGGAGAAGATGGGAGGAAAAAAGCGGTCTCACATTTTATAGGACAACTTAGCAATATTCAAGGAAACTTAAAATACGTAGTCTTTGACACAGGGATTATGCTTTAACAACTTTATATATATAAGAGCTGTACATATATTTACATTTAAGAACTTTAGATATTTACATTTACAAGTGCAAAATCATAAGGACAAAGATAATCTTTGTAGCATTGTTTGAATAATATACAATGGGGAAATAGATCATCAGTCCATAATGGGTACCAGATCAACAAATTATAGTAATATTAAAATGGGATAATCTGAAAATATTAGAAAGAATAAAATAAATTCATATACCCTGACACAGAAAAATAACAGCTAATATGCTATGGCTGTGTATTGCCAAAAACTATTCTAAGTAATTTTTCCAATTAACTTATTAAGTGCTCACATTAACTCTATGAGATCGATATTAATATTGTCCACAATTTTAAATTTAAGGAAAGTGAGGCACTAAGATGTTAAATAACTTGCCCAAAGTGTCACAGGTAGTAAATGCTGGCGGTATCGCTCCAGACAGTGTTTTCAATTGTAATGACTATTCTTGCAATATTTGCGCTGTCCAGTGTAGGCCAAAGTAACATCTAATATGCAAAATTAGCACAACCAAACTTATCATATGCACCCATAAGACTCCAAATTACAAGGTTATACAAGATTCGTTTGTGAAATGAAACCTTAGAATAAATAAATAATTGCTTTCTCTTTCATCAAAATACTATCAGTGACATTTTCTCTAATCATTCTCTAGAGGCTCTTAGGTTCATAGCCAAGTAACTCTCTGCCAAGAAATCTCATTGACTGCTCACCGTAAAAATTTCCATGGCTCAGATAAATGCTTTTACTCTTTTTCACATTAGTCTTCCAACTCTGCTTCATTACAGCGACACTCTATTTGACCAGTCAATTTGAAATGGAAGTTTTTTTTTTTAACAACATTTGCAAGACTACGACTGCAGCCCCGCAGTCCCCCATCTGCCGTCAAACACCCACAGCCGCCGCTGCTCCTAAGCAACACTCCCCCTTTCATAAAGGGAGAAACACAAATAAAAGGACTCTGTGACAGCGAAGTCTGTCATGGATATTTTTCTTTAAAGCATTTAGTGGCTTGGCTGGAAGCAAAAAGAAGGGTCAAGAAGAACTAGAGTTTTGTAATCATACTATGACAACCACAGCTGAAAAGGAGAAACAAATCACTCACCTATGAACTGAGCTGCTTCCATTTGTAGAAGAAGGGCCTGCAAAGGACATCAACACATGGGGCACTGGGAAGCTGGGGTTTGCAATTCCCTTCTTCCACACTCTCAAATGTTAATTATTATGTACTTTTTGTAAAAACAAGTGTGAGAGTTTGAGCCTGAACAACCTGGTTTCCAAATATGAGCAATAACAAGTCGTGGGCAGAATGCTCCACTCACCCTGAAAGGTCACCTAATTCATTCGCCTGACTCCAAGCACCCTGTCAGCTGTGCAAAGGAGTAGAACCTATTCTATCTTCAAGATAGACACAACTGCCCTTGTCAAAGGAAAATGAGAACCAAAACAATTACCAGAAGATACAAGCTAATGAGACTCTCTTCAATTAAATTGCCCTCGTGGTTTAAATTCAAAAGAATTTGGGCTCTAATCTAGTATCTTTTCATGGTAATCCAAATTTGCTCAAATCACTAAGGTATTTTAAGCAAATTCTGTATTCACTAGCCTAGTAGGTTACTGTTTTTATTTTTAAAACCATTAATTTATAAGCCATTTTCAGGTACACTGTTCTGAATTAATAAAGTTTTATTGCAAGCTTGTCCAACCCACAGCTCACAGGCCCCATGCAGCACAGGACGGCTTTGAATGCAGCCCAACATACATTCATAAACTTTCTTAAAACATTACAAAAATTATGCACAAATATTTTTGGAGCTCATCAGCTATCGTTAGTGTATTTTATGTGTAGCCCAAGACAATTCTTCCTCTTCCAGTGTGGCTCAGGGAAGCCAAAAGATTGGACATCCCTGTTGTATAGTATCATGCGTAATAGTGACATCACTCTGCATCATGTTGCTAATAGAGACAAAGACACGGCTTATTTATTAAACACCATTCAAAAATGATGACAATTCATATCGTTAAAGGCCTCTTGTATTTTTTAATTACCTTATCATATTCTAAGCTGAAGTTATGACATTATCATGTATAGAATTTTTCTCTATACACTTAATTTATTTATATGTTAGCTCATGTATATTTAAAATTTCCTGTAGATTTCCATAGAGAACTTCCCACTAAGCACTGTATTGAGCCTAGCACAAGCCAAGGAAGACAAGAAGGCCAGAAAATTCCAGGTATCTTTTTTGTCCAAGTGTCTTCATTGTCTGAACATAGGACCCCCGTTATACTGCAAATCATTTTAAAAAATCCCATGTTATTGTAAGATTTTGTTGTCATAATAAATTTATATCTCAATATACATAATAATATATTTAAAGTTAAAGCATCCCATTATCATTCCATTTCCCAGTCATTACTACTGGCTCCCAATGTTCTTGGGGCATCTCCCCAGGAACTAGGGTATGTCTCCTCACCTAACCACTATAAATTCATAGTCTGAAATACGCTGGGGTTAATGGAATATAGTAGACTTCCATTAAGCAGAACTCAAGTAATCAGTACTCTCAAGTTTTGACAGTTGCTAGAGATTTTTCCAGACACTTGAGAGTGCCAGTTGCTTGAGCTTCAGTTAATGGAGAGTCTACTTACATTTAACTGGCATCTACCCATCCCCAGGGGTGCCAGGTAACTGAGAGTGTGATGTATTTACTTACATTCACAAAGAGGCCCCCTCTGGAGAGTATATAATTAGGTGATGTATGAATGAGCTTGCTGCCACATGCTACAAGATTATTATGTTAAAGTCCTATATGAATTGGAATATAAATCCTCTATAGCTAATCAGGGTATCTGACCCAGTGAAATTTGGGTGGAGTCAAAGTGCCAACTTTCTGAGGTTGCAAAGCCACGTTCAGATGTCACCAGCCTCTAACTCTAACTTTTAACATGCTGGGAAAATCTGGGAGCTTCTGACCTTATCTCTTTAACTGTGGTACACAACAAACCAAGACTGCGTAATTTCCTCATCTAATTAATGTAAACACATGATCTCGTTTTATAGTACTACTTATGAAAGACCCTCTTATTGGTGAAGGGGTCATGGCCTCGGTGATGGTGGTTCATGGCCACTTCACCTTTCTTTTACATATCTGCTCTTCATTAGTTAGTGTCCAAGTTCGATTCCTATTGTGTATCTTAATCTCAGCTCCATAAATTAATTTATATTCCCAACTCTGCGCCACCTTCTTGCCAAACTGCATGGCTGCCTTGAACTCCTAATGTTGGAGGTGTCCAGTGTGGGACATTCAGCCTACCCAGACACTTACTGTCAGCATCACATAACTGTGTGACAAGAACTCAGATACTTGGATTTCAGTTTCTTAAGTAAGTCTGGACACATAAGGGATTGGGCTTAAGTCCAATGAGGCCTGAAGGCATGATAGCACTGACAGAGCTGGTGCTTAGAGTCAGACTCTACCCTCTGCTGTGTGAGAGAACTGGGATGATAGGCTTAGAGAACCACCATCTATGGCCTGGATTTTTTCCATTTCTGGGACCATTTCCAAGTTGCCTGCTAGATCTCACTCAGTCTGTAGCTTCTCCCTCACCTTAACCTCTCCTAACATCAAAGGCAAAACATCTCAGTCACACTTTGTTTCCAGAAACTCTTTGATGTTGCAGTATCCTTTACCGCTGTTGCAGGCAGGACAAGAGAAAAGGGCTGAACAGGGGTCCAGAGAAGGATCCAAAGTCTCCACAATCTTGAAAGAACCCAGTGCACACTGGGAATGAAGAAAACAGAATAAAATTCAAATTCAAGTCTGGGTAGTGGAGTATTAAGCTACAAAATTATTTTGCAGGGGCCAATATACAAAAAAAATTTTTTTCCCTTATAACCCACACTTAATGTACCTAAATTCTGTCATGTTCAACCTCACACAGAATGCAAACTGCTTATGTTCTGGGAATACAGAAAGATGAAGTAATAAAACATGAACTTTAGGGCTACCTTTAGTTCTCAGGCCATAGTCTATTTTAGGACATATGTGTGGGCCATTTAATCACATGGTCACATAGCAGACTGGCTCAAGGCTCTCTGAGTTCTGGGCTGAGAACCTAGAGACCTTTACTATACTATGATTCTCTTGTATTTTAGAGACAATGGGATTTTCATAAGGATTAAAAAGCTATGTGATAGATTTCCCTGGAACTTTGTAAAAAGAAACATGAAAGGACAAACAAGAAATTAAAAAGAACATTCATTAAAGAATGAGGTGAGAAATATAGAAAAGGCCTGGGATGAATGTAAAGCCAATCTTAAATACACCTTTTTATAAAATTTCCATTATCTTTACCCATGCAATATTACCTACAAAAGTAAAGAAGAAAAAGAGTGAAACGTTTAATGATAATTAGAAATGAAAAAAAAAATATGGAGCTGATACATTAATAACTAAAGTTTGAAAAATACATCTTAGATACGAGAACCTTCTGTCCCACCACCCACCCAACATTATTTTTCCCCCCTTTGGTAAAGCCCATGTTCTAGTCCTCGCTTTACTTCACTTCCATGGCAGCTTCATACATTTGACTATGTCCTCCTTGAGTTTGCCCTGACTGTCAAGACATCTGTCCTGTCTTCTTCCCAATTCCCTAGCAACTGTTTCACAATCTCTCTTTCAGACCATTTCAGACCATTTAACCCAAAGCTGAAGACTATATTCCTGTGAAATTCATGGTAGGCACGCTTCTCTTCTCAATTTATATTCTCCCCTTAAGAAGTTTTATTTACTAGGTTGGTTCTACTTCCAGCCCAAATGTATCTTCTGATACACATTTTTTTTCTTTGTCCAGGAAAAATATCTTACACTGTTTTGCATGTTGCCCCTTACCCATTACAACATCTAATACCTTAGTAATAGATCCAATAATAGTGCAGATAATTATTTTAGTTTATTATCCTTTTTTACTTATAGCCAACTAAACATTCCAGCCAAAGATAAGACTTTGAGAAAGTAAAGCTATAAAAGAACAAAAGTTTCTGTTTTGTTTTTTCTTTTTAAACCAATCCTTGCAGCCACCACCTTCTGGCTTCCTTGGACCACAATGGAAGAACTATCTCGGGCCACACATAAAATGCACTAACATTAATGATAGCTGATGAGCTAAATGAAAGTTGCAAAAAAAATCTCGTAACTTTTTTTTCCATAATGTTTTAAGAATTTGTGTTGGGCCACATTCAAAGCCGTACTGGGGTGCAGGTTGGACAAGCTTGCATGATGCTGTCAATTATTTCTAGTATTTATTCACAGGGTCACTTTGACTTCTAAGTCAGAATCTCTGGGTACACACTTGAAAATATGCATTTCCAAATGCTCTCTATGAATTTCTAGTCCTTAGACAGGTTCTAATTGCCAGGTCAGGTTACTCCAGCTATTCAGAACAAAAGTGTTTCCAATTCCTTGGGTACAACTCGTAACTAAAGTTCCAAATGAAAGAAAAATGGATGATTGGAGAGGAGAGAAGTGAAAACTTTTAAGAACAATTGTTCAATATAATTAATTTTTCTTCACTACTGTGCCAAAAGGATACAGGAAGAAGGAATCAAATGGATTCTGTTACCCAAAGAAACTATTCCCAGTAGAAAACTGGGTAAGTGGAAGGGATAAAAATGAGTAAGTAAAGAAGAGGGTTATTAACAACTGAGTTCGGAAAGAATTGGAAAAAAATAAAACACAGGGGTGGTTTCCCAAGTTTTAGATGTTGTCCAAGCTACCTGTATTTATTTCTTTACTATACCTAAAATTCATCAGCCACTTCCTTGTTGGGAAAACTGTCTCAAGTTCATGGAGTAAATCCAAATTGAACCTCTCTACCATGAATATAATTTCTTATTATGTTTCTTCTAGAGATGTAGAATATTCCACATCTGTACTAAATGAGAAACAAACCACTACAGAATTTGACATTGTATTAAAAGCAAGGTAGTTACTACTAAACTATAGCATTTGGCTGCATGAAATATTCAATTACTATGGAGACAGTTGAAATTTCCCCTGTTTTGTTTTCTTTTCTGTATTCCCTGCTTTTCTCCATATTGAGAAAAAAAAATCAACTTTGTACAACTACAATTTGTGGCATATCTAAAACAGCTGTGGCTGAACGATATAGTATTCGAAATCTCCCAAATTATGTGAGTGCAAAGACTGAAATTCTTGGGAACAAGAACAGTAGGGGAACAAAAGAGGAAGAAACAGCATGAAAGTCAAACATATTCCCTAATGAGGCTTTTGATGAAGTCATAAATTTCTGTTTTTCTAAGTGAAGTCTTCAAGCAATATATGTATGTGTCAGAGAGAAAGAGAGAGTTCAAAATTCAACAATTTTTAAAAGCAGTAAATTGCATTAATAATTCAATCAACACTTATTTGCAATTTAAAGTTGTCTTACAGATTTTAGTGAAGGTGTGCCTGATTATTTTTAGAACTTCCCTGGCTGAACCACATAGCAAAAGCCCAAATATAAATATTTCATTTAGATTTGGCCTTTACAAGATTCAATATCGTGTAAGTTCAATTTTTCTTCAGAGCTGCTGTTAAAGCAAATACCTGCAAAAATAAACGAGTTAAAATATCTAGTTTAAACAGATAAGTGATAAGTTTCATGAGGTGAATTGGTATATACAGCTGTAAATGCCATTAGTATTATTTCAGTCAAACTTGGCTATCACCAAGTGACTTCTGGGAATATGATAAATATAATGCATGAAGGATTCACAAACTGAAAAATGCAGCAAAACTGTACGGCAGGGGAAAAATTGACATGGCAAGAGAAACCTGGTATTTTGTAATACCGTAAGCTCACCATAGCTAATAATAATGCAGCAAGTCGTCGACCTCAAACCACTGAAAGCTCCGGGTTTTGAAGTAACCAGGATTAAAAGAAAGGAAAAGAAATCCACCATGCTGCTCAAAATATTCTACTGTTACACTGAAATTATCTTTGAACGACTATAAACCAGTGTGTTGATTTCTTGGGAGAAAAGGTAAATACTACATAAATCTCATGGTCACAAGCTTGTTACTGCATAATGAATGATTACAAGGGAATTAGCAAATTCAATGAACTTCTGTCATTCCAATTTAATTGTTTAGATAAGAACTTCTTGGATCATTAAAGTTCTTTAGCACACAAATTCATAGGTATCAAGTGTACTGGGTTAAGAAAATTCAGCCTTTAGGAAATGTACAATGTACATGCGATTTTAACAAGTATAAGTGAGAATTTAATATTGCTGACAGTAAGTGGAAGTGAAGAAGCATGAGATATGGATCTTGCCTTCTGAAAGCTTTTTAATTTTTTTATGATAAAAGGACACCCATATACAGCAGTTAAATAGCAACACGAGTTAGTAAATTACTGCTTTAAAACCTTTTTTGTTGCTTTGGATTGATTTTTGTAATTATTAAGTAAAAACTTAGAATATTATTCTTGGCACATGGTAGGTACTCAATAAATGGAAGCTAGAATAGGTATACAATGCTTATGTAACAGAAAATAAATGCAAGAAGTTTTTAAAATATGTTGAGGTTAAATGTGGGGTGTGTTGTCAGAGAAGGTACTTGAGTAGAACATTCTAGATTAGAATGAGAAACAAGTGGGAAAAAATAAACACAGAAATGGGTATATTAATAAGAAACTGAGGAGATGGACATGAGGCAGAAATTAACATGCAGAGCCTGACTTCAGAAGATCCCAAGGACCAGGCTGGGAAATGGGGATGTTTTCAAGAAGGCTGCAGGGGATCACTGGCACACATACCTATCCCTTTTAAGAAACAATAACCTACTTTCAGTGAGCCAGAGGTAGAATAGAAAACAAACAGGTTAAATGTTATCATAGTACTCTAGGAAAAAGTGATGTACTAGAGTTGGGTTATAAGTACTGGTAATAAAAACTGATACTGGAGATGTTTCAAAGGAAGAATTAACAGAGCTTAGAGACTTCACTCCATGTCAAGAACAAGAAAGAGGGTAGAGCTGGGAGTATTTCTAAGGTTTCTAGCCTGGAGGTCTTAAAAGAAATGAGAAAGTCAGAAAATAACAATCTTTTAAGTGGGAGGAATGTGGAAAAGGTACGGTAACACCTTCTAATTATAAAAACTCCCTAACAGTTTGTATAGTCCTTTCCCAAACATTTGTTTTACTTGTATACTAGTAATAGTGAGATGGGCAATGCAAGTGCTATTCCCACTTCTGGAAACTGAGATTCGGTGAGCAAAGGACAGTCAGTGAAATGTTCAGATAATCCAAGAAAATAGTTGTTTCTGCCTCCTCCTATACCAAGGTTCTTCTCTCCCAAATAACTTTTGTTTTAGTATCATGATACATAATTCATCAGGAGTGGATCATTTGAGCTGTAATAATTAACTTGCTTTTATTCATTCAACAATATTTTTCAACCTTACATACACACCAGGCACTGTTCTGAGCACTGGAAGTATGGTAATAAACAAGATAAACATACTTTTTTATTTTATGGGTAAAAATAGACAAGTAAACAAATACACACAAACATTTTGAATAATGTTAAGTGGTATGAAAAACAAATGCTGATGTGCTGGAAAGGAGATGGGCAAACAGGGAAGGCCTCACTGATGAAATGATATTTGTGCCAAGATCTGAATGGTATTTGTTCCAGGACAAATAATATTTGTGCCAAGAAAGAAGTCAGCCATGTTAGGATCTGAGGGCAAAGTATTTCTGGCAAAGGAAGAGAAAGTAAAAAGCCTCTGAGGCAAGTATAAACCTAGACCCATCAAGAAATAGAAAAAATGCCAGTGTAAAATGTGGGAAAAAGTGGTAGATGAGGTAGGAGGGGCAGGCAGGGACCAGGGAGCCAGGATCCACATGGCCTGAGAGCTCAGGTAACTATACATCCTAATTTGCCTAGAACAGAGCTAGGTATCCTGTTCTTCAGGTGTAATTAGTAACAGCACTTCCTTTCACACTCAAGAGGTTTGATAGGTCTGATTTCGATGATAAATGAAATGGTCACCCCAACTCCAGGCAATGCATAGTAAAGACTTAGAATTAAATCCCAAATACAATAGCAAATCATTGGAAGACGCCATAATTAACTGATCTAAAATGATGAATGTATCCATTCTGAAATGTCATGCTTCTGTATCTACCCAACATAAACTATCTATATGTGCTCGTTGTAGCTATTTTTAACACTCTCCTCTATCAGATTTTTCTTTCTGCACTAAACATAGTTTTGTCATTACTCTTCACACCTTTCCTGGCTTCAATAAACCTGAAGGAGCTGAACTATCTATACTTGGACAGAGTTGTCGATAAGGTCATTTTGTTAAGAGGCTTTCCAAAGCATTGTGGCTCCATTTCTTCCAAACTTACTGCCTGTTACCCAAATAGAACAGCTGATGAGTCTTCCAAAGCTTTGTGAGGGCAGCAGAAATCTAAATGAGAAAAGATACATGGCCTACACTGCAAACGACGACATAGAACAATGTGGCAAGTGGCTTACAAAGAGATTCTGGACTGAGCTTCTATCATCTCAGCTCTAGAGAGGTTAAGACCTGAATTAATGAAATACATAGAAGAAAACATAGGCACTAAACTTATGGCTCTTGATCTCAGAGAAGTTTTTGAGAACTTGACCCCATAGGCAAGTGAAGTATAAGCAAAAATAAATGCATGGGAACTACATCAAACTAAAAAGCTGCTGCACAGCAAAAGAATCTAACAAAGCCAAAAGGCAAGCAACTGAATGGGAAAAGATATTTGTAAACGATAGTTCTGATAAGGGGCTAATTTTCAAAATATATTAAAAAACTCAAATATCTCAACAACAAAAAGACAATCTGATTTAAAACTAGACAGAGGGTCTGAACTGATACTTCTCCCAAGAGGACATACAAACAGCCAACAGATATATGAAAAAATGCTCAACCTCACTAGCTATTAGGGAGATGCAAATCAAAACCACAATGAAATATTATCTCACACTTGTTAAAATAGCTATCACCAGTAAAATAAGAAATAATAAGTGTTGGAGACATTGTAGAGAAAAAAGAATGCTCATATACTGCTGGTGGGAATGTAAACTGGTACAGTCACTATGGAAAACAGTATGGAGGTTCCTCAAAAAGTTAAGAAAGGGGCTTCTATATGACTCAGCAATCTCACTTCTGGGTATCTATCTGAAAATTTGAAAACACTTATTCATAAAGATATATACACCATTATGCTCAATGCAGCATTATCCACAAGAGCCAAAACATGGAAACAACCAAATTGTTCTTCAAAGAAAGACTGGATAAAGAACATGTGATACACACACACACACACACACACACACACACACACACAGAGTGGAATACTACTCAGCCATAAAAAGATGAAATATTGCCATTTGCAACAATATGGAAAGATCTTGAGAGTATCACGCTAAATAGAGTAAATCAGACAGAAAAGGATGAGAACCATATGATTTCACTCAGATGTGGGATATAAAACAAACAGCAACATGTGAACAAACAAACTCATAAATACAGACATCAGAATGAGGATTACCAAAACAGAAAGAGCATACAGGAAGGACAAGCAGGGTAAAGAGAGTCAAATGCAGAGTTATGGAGGGAGACTAGGCTTTGAGTGGTGAGCATACAATGCAATATACAGATGTTGTATTATAAAGTTGTACACTTGAAATTTATATGTTATTAACCAATGTTACCCAATAAATTTAACCCATCTTCCATTGTGTTTAAGCAAAGAAGGAACTATAAGCTCACTGAATTTTATACAAGGAGCAGTGCAGTAGTCAAAGAAGTTACTGTAATAAAAAGAGGATACCCTAATTACCCATCATCACCTAATAAAATATTCTGACAAATGTTTCCCAAAACAATTTCTTATGGGTACTGCTAATTTTCCAAATGTCAACTCAGGTACATAAAACAATCAAGAAAATTAAAACCTACTTCAAACTTTCATGAATGTTGAGACCTACAGAAAATGACTTAGTGTGGAATTTTTAAAAACATTAACCACCATCTTATCTTAGAAAAACGTTTTTTGTTAATAGTTTTATGAAGTGCTATTACTTTGAGTCAGTCACAAATGTTTAACTGCAGTCCCTGAGAAGGGATTTGACTTATTTAAAGCAAAAAGAATTACAGTCAATAAGATGAGAAAGGCTGGTATCATAACTTAAAACTACTCTGAGGACAATGAAAACCTTTTGATGAAAATGAAAAGGCAGAAAGGGCCCATGTCAAAGGCAACTGGTCACCAGAGTAATGCTCAAAAAACTTGTTCTGAAAAGGAAGTCAAGGTTCAAGGCTTCTAAAAGGTAACATCTGACCACGAGGTGAGAACCGGCAGGATAAACTCTGTAAGTAGTATTCCAGGAGGAACTTAATAGAAATGCAGGTGGATCCAAATCAAAGTTATGCACAGAAATGACAATATCTCTCAGTTAAAATATGATCATCAGAAAGGAAGTCAAACCAAAGAGCAATTTCCAGCAAAGACTCAAAACTTCTCTTTCAAACTATTACAGCCCTGGGAGTGGCTACACATGCTCTCTAAATCCTGGAATCCAATAGCAAGAATCTGAACATTCATTTTCAAAACCTACAACTTTCACAGATGCATAATATGATAGTGGATATAGTTTTAGCATCAGCTGACTTAACAAGGCATGTAATGACCAAAGAACTACTATGAATATGATAAAGGTATACATGAATTCACATTTCATTGAATAAGATTGTTTCTACATGCATTTGGAAAACGGTGATACTTGTGTGAGTCACAAATTATCAGTTCAACCTGTAGTCAATGCTGGGATTTGCAAAACTCTTAAATTGACCAACCATACACATACAAGCTGGAGATCAGTGGTAAAGTTTATCCCAGAGGTTTTCTTAAAACATAAAGATGATACAAAATAGGTTGCTATAATATTTCTATTATTATACTTCTTGCATAATATTTGTTTATCTTTCACATCCAAGTTTTTCAATTTAGCTCTGAGGATAAGATCATCCTCTTTATCTTAAAACCCTACGAGTCATATAATTTTTTAAATGAATACTTTAAAACTAATAAATGAATGGGTTATAATACAAGTCATAAAATAGACTTGATGGACACTAGCTGCTAAGTAGGAAAATGGTCCTGAATTTTTATCATCGTATTCAATGAAAAATAAACATCAATATTGGCACTACAGCTGGTTTCATGCTAGACTTTTTGTACTACCATTTAATACACACCTTGCTTTATGTAAAATTAGATGAGCAATGAGAAACACAAACAAATCTTTCTTACCCTATTAATGAACACTAACAGCTGTTTCTTTTCTAAAATAAATATTCAATCTGGAAAAATATAAATTCTTATTTTAATTTGATCATAAAAATAAAACTATTCTTTCTAAGGAAAATCAGGAGATATTTCGTAAGTGGCATGCCTTTATTAATTTATTTTTTGTTCTGTTTAGCCTACAGCATACATTTTTTAAGAGGCCTTCAAATACTTATATGGATTACTTTCAACAGCCAAAGTCTAAAAGAACAATGATGCTTCCTTGACAATGTGTCTCCTTCACTATGCCTCGTACCACAATGCAAAACAAAAATAAATAAAGCGGTCCTCAATCAATCAAATTACATAGCTGGCAAAAGTTATCCAAAAGGAAAACTGAAGACATCTGAAATAACCTACTGAGGTTGGGGGAATTCTTCAAAATCTCCTTCTTCAGTTTCGACAGAGGTGGAACCTGAGAATAGACATTTTGGGGCTCAACAGGAGTGCTAGAGCACTCAACTATATTTACAACAAAGCAGTATCAGAAACATTCCTTACTGTGAATAAACAATGAGCTCATTCAAAACAGGCACAAAAGGATCCTGGAGAACTAAAGCGATTATGGCTCAAGAAGTGGATTAAAAATAAAAAGTTTTATAGTGAGTTGGAAATGATAGTTAAAAGATTATGTCATTGCATACTGAAACTATATTGATGGCGCTCTATAATTGACATGGCACATAACAACTAAAAAATGTACTTTAAAACCTTTGTTCTGAAAAACTTAATAATCTCTAGTGACTCAAGTGATTTATTTACACTACAGAAGTAAAAACCCATTAAAAATCATATAGAGATACATGCTGACTTTAATTTGGGGGCTGGAATGACTATAATGCCAGTAGAAGTAAATGTGAAATAACTCTCAGCAGCTGCCAACAATGGTGTGAGTTACACAGCACCTGGAGGGCTCTAACTGGTCCCCCTCTGCTCTCCTGAATTACTCCATTGTTGAAATCAAATCCAGGAGAGAAGCCAGCACCAAAACCAAGATATACGAAGAGCTTTCGATTATAAATATCACAATGCATGTGGATTAGTGGTCATTGTTTTTCTTACGAAGGAAAAAGGAAAGAAGACTTGATTGACCAAGTTGGTTATAAATATTCAGAAATAATTTTGGAATTTCAAGGTCAACAAGACCTGAATGTTTGGTTTCTGAGGATCTGTGGGCTTTTAATCTCTGGTCTATTTTAATCAAAGATGATGGATTCTTTAGAAACAAGCCATTTCAAACTGGTATGAAAAAGTAGGAAGTGAGAAGTCAATAGCAAATAAACAGCAGCTCACGTCCCATAATCTGGAATCTATGCAGAGAATACTCAGGACTCCATCCAACTACTACTCAGGCTGGTCTCCACCTTTTCAGTCTAAAAAAGTATCTTCTTAGACAATGTGCATATGAAGGAAAAGCTTACATAAAATGAAGAGGAAACAAAAGTGCTTATATGATAGCCCAAATTCTGATGTTAAAAAATATTAGAGGACAAAAGGTTATAGGCAATGCAAGAGGTCATCAAGGCATCTGCTTTTAGAAAAAAAATGTCTGAAACATTTAATAGAAGTAATAGCCAATCCTAATAATACTCAACACTGAGAATTCTACAGTTTCTTTTTAGTAGCCTCTTGCAGTGTTTAATAACCCCTTAATTTAGACATGAAAATCAGCTACTCTTTGTTGCTGCAATTTATGACCATTTTCCCCTTTCGATTTTTGAAGAGGTATGGTATGCGCCAATATAATAATACTTCAGATGCTTGTAGGACTTAGTCATCTTACTCACTTTTGTAAGGACAAAATAAAGTCCTAAGTCTTTTTAATATTACTCTTAGTATCTATTTTCTATTTTTTCATCCTTGCTCTTTACTGAATCCACTGAAATTATGGTATATATACCCTTTTAAACCAAATCTATTCCACTGATATGAACTGGATCAAACTATATCAAGCTCAAATAAAGGAAAAGGTAGTTAATAACATTTTCATATTTACTTTCCTCTTTCAGACTCATTAAAACCTTTGGAATGCAAAACCGAAAATGGACATCATATTTCTGATCTTTCAAATGATACTGCAGGGCAAAATGTTCCCATTTTTCTTTTAAACCTCACTTACACATGGTAGAGACAGGAAGAAAAAAAGAACATGAGTGATGATGAAGAGCAACAGTTAAGGTGGAAGAGAAGGAAGTAGAGGGAAATCACTTTAGGTGGCCTCAATCTTTTCAGTAAATAGAAGGCGAGAATGACGGATAGAGTGTGGCTTTCAGGACTTCAGGAGAGGAAGCAGATTAAGAACAGCCGCTTGGAGACAGTGACAGGAAATTAACTACAAACGACTGAAAAAACAGTGACTGCCTTACTTCCCCCTCACTTAGCCTAAGGCTTCTTTGGGTGTTTCTCCTTTCCAGTCAAATTCTGAAACACGGAGCTTCCGATGTGTTATTTTTCTTCTGAGAAAAGTGAAGTTTAAATCTTGGCCAAGCTAAAGAATGATCCACTAAATCTTACCTCTAAACTACATCAAAACCTAAGAAAATTAGTGAATAGAAGGCTTAGATATTGAAAGACAAAACTGGGGAGAATTAGTAAGGCAAAAAGTAGAATGAGGAGCAGAAAACAAATGGCTTGGGGCAGGATGTGGTAGGTAGAAAGTGAAGTCCATGGCTGGAAATGATGTTTTTAACAGTTTATTATTAGAGGAGTACCTCACTTAACAAGTTTTCCGTTCATTTGTGCTATACGTTATATACTGCTATCTAGAGAGTAGAAGCAATAGTATTCATTTACTGGTGTGTGCCTGTGCTTTCTCAGCACAATTATTCAAGGCAGAAGTTAAGTTGCACCACCCTGCCTGTATCATCCTAACGAAGGCACCAGTAATTACCTCAGAGCGTATACATACCTCCAGTGAGAGAGAGCCCAGGGGGAATTTAAGTCTCTCTAGAATGTAAATTGAAATCTCATTCCCTGAAGTAATGGAAATATCACAAAGGAATATAATCATATAGTTTTAAAAAGATAAGAAAAGATTTAATTTAGCAGTCTCATTTTTTATACATATTACTGTGACTGCACAGTAGCAAAATTTCCACATCTCCAGCTATGAAGGGAAAACGTTTATAAAATATGGTTCTAAGTTAGTGAAATTGTATAGCAGAAGGAATATCTAAAATCTATCTTAATGGAACATTTTTGAGCAAAAATATACTTTTATATGTGTTAGAAATATAGTAATTCCAAAATGAGAGTTAACAGCTAAAAGTCTATGACTGTTTGGAATTTATTTCAACATATGAATAATGCTTTTAGAAGCATCCTATTTTGGCAGCTTGATATCTTTCTCTTTATCCCGATTATAAAAATAACACTAGACAATCTATTGACTAAATTCAACATCAATAAGAAGTTTTGCTTTATATCAAGACATCATGTGGTTCTCATTATTACATACTTGTGAAGTACAGGTATGTTACATAGGCAGAGATATTTAAAGATCACATAATAAAGAAAACACACTGCCCATGGTCTAAAACTTAAGTGAATCGTGAATGGTTTAATTTTCAAGACATTATCAATGAGGCATGCCTCTATTAAAATTTGATATTTTCATTTCATAAGCCTAAAAATGGTATAGATACCTTAACACAAAAACAGGATCATAAGATAGCATTCTTAAATTCATCTGATGTAAAAAGTTCTCTGTCTAGAATAGACATGTCCTCAGACTCTTCTAATAAACTCTATCGGTTTCAAAAGCAGTAAGTAGCACAAGTAGAAATTTCAGGGTTTTAAGTCAAAATTTCATGAGAGACCCATTTCAATGCCATGATGCATTTGTATCATGGGTTCCCTAAGCACTTTTTCTCCTTCTCCACTTCTAATTCTCCATCTTCTCAAAAGTCAATAGTTACGTATAATTCTAAAGTTAAATGCTTAGGCATAGGTATTATTTCATGCACAGCTAGACTGGGGAGTCCATGGGGACAGTAAGAGTAGGCCTGGCTACTCTTACTCTTCTGTGATAGCCCAAGTGACACCTACTACACACAAGCTCTGCCACACCCAGGCCTAGAACCAGATGAAGCCAGGCCCAGACTGATATTAGAACCTTCTCCTCACCCGTAAGTGACACATACAAATAACCTTATGTTCCTAAGGATGTACCACTTGACCTGCCTCACATTTTGCCCTCTAACTACATACAAGTGCTATATAAAGAGTTATTATTTCCATTTGCAACACCCAGTGTGAGTGGTCAGTTACTCAAACTGACCGACCACCCATCCCAGATCCTGGAAATCTCACTAAAAACAGTTTAAAGGAATAATGAAATTTTAAATTGTCATAATAATTAGACATAATATATAAAAACAAACTATAATTAAAATCTCTATTCCAGTATAGTAAGAGAGTTCCAGCCACAAGAAATGTCAATAAAAGAATACTCAGTGAACCACAGCATTAGTGATAGAATTATGGTGAAGTATACATTCAGATTTTAGGATGACAACTGGATAAACGTAAATAATATTTAAAGAGGCTATAAAAAGCACAAATATTTATAAGAGAGGAGAATGCATTATTCTTCTCAAATCTGCCAAATAATCCTACACTCATATTGTTAAAATGAAATATAACTACAAGTGAAATAAAACTGTGCTCTCTGGAAGCCCTAAAATTCCACCAGTGCAAGTTTCCAAAAACATGGTTAAAATCTTATTTCTCCTGAGAGTAAGAGTGGAAAGGTTTTCCCTCCTATTTTTCTGCATGACAGAGTCTTTGCAGATTATAAACAGACACAGAGGATCACTCCTAAAAATCTTGGAGAAGAAATCAGTATTTTGAGAATCATGTACTAATGTATGTCATGACCTCATATGCAGCTGGCCTATTTGTTCTGCTCATTACTACTGAGATGACTTTAGTCATGTTTTCCCTCCTATTCCCATTCCCCAAAGTTCACATTCTTCATTCAATCCCAGCATTCCCCAAACTCTACTCTGTAAAACATTAGAGACCCAGGAGACATTAAACGGATATTTCTGTCAAATAAGTTTGGAAAACATTTCATGGGGTATCTCCTTTCAGAAATCACCAAATACAGTTTGGGGCAGAATGTGCAGGTCCTGGAAAGACAGACTAGAGAGGCAGATTTTATTCTGCCAGCAATGGGAGAAGTGTAGAGAATTTAAGCTTGGAAGAGAGAGGATTAATCTGTCTCATGGAGACTGCTGGAAAGGTGGTATTGGGAGAAGAGTGAAAGGATCATCAGAATAATCATGCAAGATAGGCCAGGGTTAAGAAGGAAACTGTAGAAATAGGAGAGAGCACATTAAACAATATTTACCAAGAATAAAAAAGTGCCTCATGAAAATTAGATGTGGCATGAAGAAAACAGCAGAAAAGCAAGTGACCTAAGTTCTCTATTACCACTATTCTCACCTTGACACAGAAAGTAGTGAGGGGCAGATGAAAATTTAGAGAGATGTGAGGGAAATGATGAAGGTCAAGTATTAAGTCAGCTCCTACGGGCAACAGAAAAGGAAGCTGATCCCTTCAGTGAAGCTGTTCCTGCCCCACCAGCCAGCCAGTGCTATAATATCTTTTCCTCCCCTGAGTCCCCTGCAACACTTCTTTTGGTACCTTCTTTGTATTTTACTACTTAATTGGGAAAAAGCAAGGTTATTAGATCTTAGAGGGCTGTCAGAAAAAATCCAGCCATAAATGTCTCTATTTTTCATATTACCTGGCTGGATACTTTCCTGACAGTGCTTTATATTTAGCCTGTACCACTTTTCATAAAACATGACATGTAGCAAGAATTTAAATCATATCTTGTTAAATTGAAAGTATAACTACCTCTGTGTGTGTGTGTGTGTGTGCGCGCGCGCGTGTATAGCTGCAATGTCAATATAAGGAGAATGGTTGGTGGCTGGATATTTTCCAGACAACCCTCATATATCCTGCTTCAACATCAACCATTTTTATCCTTGTTCCTCCATGGTTAAGGTATTCATCTCCTCTGGCTTATTTCAAGATTTTTTCTTTGCCTTTGGTTTTCAGTATTTGAATTAATGTTTGATTGTTTGATTGTTTGATTGTTTTAGCATTTACACTACTAGGTATTTTCTAAACTTCCTATTCTATCATAAGTTTTGAAAAGTCTTGGCCATTTTCAATTCAAGTAGTTTTCTGCTCCTTCTGGTATTCCAATTATGGGTATGTAACACCTTCAAAAATCTTCCCACAGTTCTTGAATGTTTTGTTTGTTTGTTTTGCATTTCAATTTGGGAAGTTTCTATTGACTTAACACTCACTGACTTTCCTCAGCCATGTCAAGTCTACTGAGGAACCCAATGAATATTTTCTTCATTTCTGATACAGTGCTTTTATTTCTAGCATTTTCTTTTGATTCTTAGAGTTTTCATCTCCATTCTTATATAACCCATCTGTTCTTGCATGTTGTCTACTTCTTTGATTAGTGCCCTTTACAATCAATCATAGTTGTTTTAAATTGCCTGACTGATGATTGTAACATCTGTGTCATATGAGTCTGGTTCTGATGATTTGTCTCTTCAGACTCTTTGGCATGTCTTGTGATTCTTTGTTGAAAGCTGGTGTGTTACATTGAAAAAATAGGAACTGAAGTACACAGCCCTTCAGAGTGAGGATTTATGTTCGTTTGGCCATGGATTGGGTTGTGTTTAATGTCTGCTAAAGCTATAGGTGCTAGAGGCATCAAATTCCTCTGGTGTTCTTGTTTTTCCCTCTCTTCTTGATTTGGGGCTTCCCTATATATTCCTCCTCAGAATGAGTATGCGGATTGCAGTTCCTTCAGTTGTAATTCACTGTTACTATACTGGAGACCTGTAGGTATAGTGGTAAAATGTGGGTGAGAAGTAGCTTTTTATAATCTCCTGATTAAATTACAGACTTTTAGCAGGTCTGTGTCTCTGGCTTTGTGACCTTCATTAGTGTTTCTTTTTGAACAGCTTTCCCCTACTTCCTGAGGTGAGACAGAAAGGATACAGGGGACTAAAGAAGAATGCCCTACTCCCATGGCTCTAGAACAAAGGTCTGATAAAGTCACCCTAGAGAGTTGGCTTTTTATGAAGAAAGCTGTAGGTGTTATTTTATGGTGATTACTTGTCCAATTGCCTCTAAGAGCCATGAAGGAATTATTCTCAGATCCTCACTTTGAGAACCTTAGTGGGGTTTCTATAGGTAAAGCCCATAAACACAGGAGGACTAGGGGTCCACCCTAAGACTGCAGCCCCTAACTCTAACACTAGTGCATTTTATCAAAATCACTATTAAGTATTACTGCTTCAGTAGTTTCTGTTCCAGGTAAGCAGATCTTGGCTAATAACCTCTGCATATACCCATCACTCCAAGCTGCAGGGTGGTGGTTTGTCCTGTAACCTCAGTTCTATGATGGCAGACAGTAATTTTTAAAAATTTGTCCAGTTTTTATCTTGTTGTAAGGATGGGAGCAACAATTTCCAAGATCTTTAAATGTAAGAGCAGAAACTGGAAGTCTCAACATCCACTTTTCATACAAATTTGGTGTTAACATGCACACACACACACACACACACACACACACACACGCCATTCTTTCAGAATCCTATTCTCAATAAGAAGGGAAAAATGTATGCAGAGAGCACATTCGAAGATGCTAATGACTGATAACAATTTAAGTATTACAGTGGTGCAAACCTGGTATTTAGAGTCAGAAGCTGTCGCCTTGAGAGTTTTTAGATGTGATACATCACACATCTTCCTTTAACCCCTCTCCTCTTAGTCCAATTAAATAGCTATAAAATCACACTTTGGTCATAAAATATATGGGTGTTATTATTACCATAACACCAGGTGGCATTTTCATGTTAATATAAGAAGATGAGAGTGACAGGTTTATATTTATGAATGCAATCACTAATGAAAAAGTTTCAAAAAAAGAGGAGAATCAATAGTCTCCTTTGTGTTCATCACATGCTTCAGTTTCTTCGTTTCCTTACTGTTGTCTTCCCAAAAGTAACAGCCAATGTTTTAAGTTAAAGAAGTATGAACAAAGATTTATATTTATATATTCTTAAAATTTCCACTTATGGGAATTTCAAACATATACAAAAACAGTAAAAAATAATGGACCACTATGTACCCATAATCCAGTCTCAGTGATTATCATTTTTGCTAATCTTGCCTCGTCTCTCCCTCCCACTTTTTCTTCCAGAATATTTTAAGGTAAATCCCAGATAACATACAAACACATCAGTATGCATCTCTACTGCATAAGAAAGTTTACTCACTAGGCACAGTGACTTTGCTCTAACCCTTTTTGGGAGAAGTAAACTCATTTCCTACATAGGAGTGACAGCCACATGTTTTTGCCACTAGTGATGTTTTGAAACTGAAGCATGAGTGGAAAAATACGCATGAGTGTTGAGCAATCAAATGGGTGAACAGAGTTGGATATTTCACACTGATCTCATCTGCCCTTCTACCCTACACGCAGATAGTTGGACAGGTCAGTAAACTATATTTATCTTATACTTAGAATTCTGAATGAAAATTAGTTCTGCAAATGAAGCAACTCATCTAAGATGATGAAAGCAAAAGTATAGCACAGGCTATTTTCCTGCACCCTTTTGGCTGTTTTCAACTGCAAACAAAAACAAGGAAATAGGAGGTTTCAGACAGTAGTACTTATACTGGCACCTTCCAATTTTCTGGGCATCAAGAAGCAATTGTGGCCATCCAGCAGCAGTTTAATTCTGGCTTGGTGATTACTGGATTGCAGCTTTTGAAGATGTGTTCATAAACCCATAGCTCCACCAACAGCCTCAGGTGTAAGCAGATGTTAGGTGGAGTGGTTCTGTTCTCTCTGGAAATCATTCTTATGGGAACAGCCTAGAAACCATTTTTTCTATCTTAAATCAATTTCATAAGCACATAATTCCCTTGCATTAAATAACTTCCTGTTTCCAATACATGTTGTTTCTGGTTCCTGAAGTAAATCCTGACATGCACTATTTGATATATCAGTGTGTCTGTGAAACTGATACTAGCTTTTCATAAACTAATATTTAACTTTATTATGTGTTATTAACTTTTCTATTTTACTTGTCCCATTTAAAATTCCCTTAAATTTATATTCACTTTTAAATTTAAATTCTCCTACTGTTCTATTAATTAAATAAAACACTGGTTGCAATGGTTTAAATCTATTTCATGGCCCACTCATGGGTTTCAAGCCTCAGTTTAAAAGATATCATGTACGTCAAAGTCTTATTAAGAGAGCTGTGAGTATGTTGTAGAAAATCAAAGTAGCATTTACTTATTTTTCTTTTATTCCATCTTAACTTTCATAGGAAACAATATGGAGTTTTTCCAACTATCATTTCACTGACCTCTACCTAAAGAGGAGACAGCTCTTAAGAAAGCTGTCTCCACATAACTAAAATAGTAAAGTATTTTTAAGAAACAGAAAAAAATGGAGAACAGAGAAGACGGGGAAAATGGTATGATGGACATTTAGGTTTGGGGGAGAACTACTCTTGATTTAAAAGAATGCAAGTTTTTCATAAAATGATTTTCTGAAAGCTTTCATTGATCAGTCTTGAATTTTTATTAAAACAACCCCTAGAAACCATATGCAATGTTTGATTTTTTTTCCTCCATCTACTCATTAGTCAAACAGAAATAAATCTAATGGGGACCAAAGGAACTTTAAAAAACCAAGCATCCTTAAATCTTGTTATATGAATAGTGAACTATATTCAGTTTTTAGTTCTTGATTCCAAAACCAATAAAATCACAGCAAAATGGTAAATGAATCCACAGATCTCAGGGATAACAGATCATAAAACTCCCACAGATTTGGCAGTCACTGACAGAAGCAGAAAAGATATATAAATATAAGCTAAAGTTTCACATTTTTTTATCCTAAAGAATTGAGCCTTATGTAAAAAGTGTTCTTAACTATAAAATATTTTTCTATGTTAACAAATAGATAGCAATAATGAGTACTATATTTATGCATTATATATCTTCTATTCCATAGGAAAAATGATTTGAATTAATTTGAATCATAAAGCTCAGTGGGCTTAAACTTTGACTTCATTGTTCTGAGTGGAAATCTTTCCAAAATGCATTATCTTCTTTCTTGCTTAGTAAAACAAAATATTAGTCTTTGGATGCTTGGGGTTTCTCACGATCATAATCAATAACCACACCATTCTGAAATACTGTGCTGCCGCCAGAATTTATTGATAGGTGACAAAATGTTAAAAGTGAAAACATCACGGATATTAGTGTTAGACAAGACCTGGTTTGGATCAAGGTACTCACAACTTTCTAGCCCCGTGATAATGGGTAAACTAACATTCCTACATTTAAGTCTCATCTACTATACAACAGAAACCATAATGCGGTACTTATAAGATTATTAGAAGGATTAAGTAATTATGCTAGAGAATATAGTAATACCATTAACACTATAAAATCAAACATCTGTTACTTCTCAAATTAGAGTATTTCATAATTCTTAATAACTGATAATTGTAAAAACAAACAACTGATGGGTAAGTAGGGCACTACTATCTTTGTAGAATCAAAGAACATAACTTTGAGAATTGAAAGCACAAAATAAGGTGGTATATTTAAGCCTTAAGTTAAAACGTATTTAGAGTAAGTGCTTTTGTAAACTGTAGTTTTAAATTTTTGTTTGTTCCTACTTTACATACAACTAATTTTGATTTTAATTTTGCATACCAGATAGCTTGCTAAATAGGAATACGTCTAATAGAAGACATATACAAACATCTAAAGATAACATTATAAAATTTTGTTAAGACATTTAAGACAGATAAATAAAGAGATAACTATTAGTAGAGGTAAAAGGGTCAATTTTCCCCAGATTGTTCTATGGATTCAATGTAATCACAATCTCAAATTGCAAAATGGTCTGTGTGGAAATTGACCAGCTGATTCTAAAATTTAAATGCAAAAGGACAAGAATCAACAAGGCAATCTTGAAGAATAAAGTGTGAGAACTCTATCAGATATGAAGAGTTACTATAATAAACAGCAAAACAAAAACAAAAGACAATTGAGGCAGACTAGAGAACCTAGAAACAGACCCATGGTATATGAAAAGTTAATTTAGGACAAAAGCAGCACTTCATGAAAGTAAAGGGCAGTCTTTTCAACAAAAACTGTTGGGACAATTAGCTATCCATATAAAAAAAAAATAAATTCGATTCTTCTCTCACTCTACCCAGGGGGAAAAAATAAACTTAAAAGGTAAAAACAAGAAACTTCAGGTAAATTTACAGGCCTTAATGTAAAAGAAAAAGTATAAAGCTTTTAAAATATAGGAGAATGGCTTCATGATCTTGGGGGAGAAAAACATTTCTTAAGCAACATACCAAAAGCATTAACCATGAAGGAAATAATTTATAAAGTTGACTAAATTAAAAATAATAAACTATTGTTCAACAAAAAAATAATAAAGAATGAGAACATGGTATAGACTCAGTGAGACCAGATATTGTAACCCATATAAGCAACAAGGGTTTCCAGTCAAACTTTATGTAGAAATTCTACAAATTGGTAAGAAAAGACAGACAACCCGTAGGTTGAAAAAATGAACAAAGGACTTGAACATGTACTTAAAATAGGCAAAAGTAAAGAGCAAAGTGAGATATTCAGGGATACATATAAAAACTGAAAGACAATTTTACTTTACAAAGAACAAAGTGCTTATCATTAAGGTCAGGGACAGTGGTTACCTCCAAACATCAGAATGACTATGAGGTGATGACAACATTCTATTTCTTCATGTGGAAGGTGGTTACCAGTATATTTATATTATAGTTATTCATAATTATATATACTGTGTAATTGTTTTGTATATTTCTGTGTATGTGTTATACTTTGTAGTAAAAGTATATTTTCTTCAGAGTACTTAAAAGAACTCAGACCAGATGGTGACAATTTTCAAGATAACCTAGGCTATATACCCCAAAATAAAGACTTCCTCTTAAAAATGTAAATTCTATTCATCACCATATGAGTCAGATTTTCTACAAGTCCATTCCATTTTGTTGTTCTAGAGTCAAACTGTCCATTTTAGGGCTTATATTACTTTCTTAAGAGAAAGATACGTAAAAGAGATGTTATTTGTCTGAGTCTTAAGGGATAATATTTAGGTATGGGTAGATTGGAGAAGCGATTCAATTAGTTCTACTAATCCTACTGTCACCTGTCACTTTTAGGAGTAAATCTCCTGAATGACCTTGCTTCCTTTGATCAATTTTTTCCATTCAATTTTTTAAAAAAAATAATTATGTCTTACTAAAAATGTAAGTATAGCGCTTTCTCTCTCTGTTGATACATTTCACGACATGCATTTTGGAGAAGTCCGTAGATCTGCTCCACCTATTAACTTTCATTGTTATCTTAAGCAGCCAAGAGAATACAGAGGCTACCTATGGCTGGCTATGCAGGAAAAGCGGCAAGCTCTGACTCCATCAGTGGGAAGAGTGAGTCAGAGCTTGACAAGAAATTCTGGACCTCAGTTACCTCAAACTTCAAATGGAAACAGTAACCTCCATGCTAGATATCTTGAAGGCCATATATCGTAATTATTGCCAAAGTGATCTGAAGAAGACAGATTAAAGAGTGTCATTGCTTCTTAACACAAATAAGGTCCAGTAGACATAATAAGAAATTCATCAGATGTCCTGGCTGGGATATTTACTAGCTGAGTGACTTGGACCAAAGTTCTTTTCCCAACTCTATGTTTACATGTAAATTAGTCCTTCCAAAACTATGTACTATTTAGGATTCTATGCTTTCTTAATACTGCTTTTATAACACACCTAATAAATAAAATTTCAGTATCATAACTAAGATGATTTTATGAAGAGATTCAAAATAAGTTTTCTTTAAATAGCTTTAATAAGTACCAATATAAGCTGTGAGAAAACTAATATTTTATAAATACCTTCCTAAAAAAGCAATTAATGCTATCTTAGGTTACATCTATAACTATATCCCACTGCTGATTAAAGAAAAACAAATAATAAGTTTCTATAAAATTAAGTTGAAAATTAGGTATAATGAATCCAGTTTCAGATATGTCATTCAGGTAAACTTGAAGTTAATATTCAATAGTTATATACAGATGACTGTACTACTTGGCCTGAAGTGCCACTCTCCCACAAAAGTTGCTCAGTACCCTCAACAGAACCCTTGCTCAGGCCACCTTCCCTAAACTCCCCACAATTCCAACTAATGATATACCATATATTACCATGTATAACGTGTATTTCTTTACGCAAAAATATGAGGGAGCAATAAGAGTGCGCATTATACATAAGTAGTCCTAATTCTGTATCTATAGAAATGTTTTTAATTCTTTTATCTATGCTTATGAGTTAAAAGTGTAACTAGAAATCAGTAACAATATCTGTATACAAAATAATACCCTAGAATACAATAATCATTTTTTACATATAAAAAAATTTTATATATAAAAATCTCTCGTGCCTTGTATCTGTTTTTATGTTTTATAATTATTGGTTATATAAAATTTCTTGTACCATAATATGTTAAAAATAAATGCTAAATTCCTTTATAATACAAAAAATACGAGTACCTAAATATAAACAAATAAATACTTGAATGAAAAAATTAAAATGCAAGGTATTTTCCCTGAAAGTTTGGGCCAAAAACGTGGGTGTGCATTATATACAGCAAAATACAGTAATCCCTAGTAGATCAGGGTGTCCGCAGTACTCAATTACAGTCTTAACATTTTGGTGCTTGTGCCATACTGATTGTTAGATACTTGGATAATCATTCTTGAGTAAACTGGAAGTAAAATAAGGTGGGTTTGTTTTGGTTTTTTTTTTAATGTTCTAAAGGAAAAACAAGAGGTTAAGTGGTTCTGACTTAAGAAATTCTATTACTTCACTAATTGGTTGAATTCGTCAGGTTATTGGCAGCTTTATGTTAGTAGAAAGCCAGAATCACTCTGTCCTTTTCTGAGTCTTTTGTTGTTACAATAACAAGAAGTTGAAAATTAACAAGAGAACGGTGCTAGACTGAGTATAAAGTATTTGCCTCTAGGAAATCAGGTACCTCAAAGTATATGTCACTCTCATTCCCTAATTTCAATCTGTTCAAAAAAATAAATAAATAAACGTTTACAAAAGTGGGTCTCAATGAAACATGAAAACATACCGTTTTTTTCTAACTACAGTTTCAGAGGAACTTAAATGGAATAGTGACTACTGGCTTTAACTACAATACCAGATGCACACAGCTTATCAGTTCAATTTACTTACTAAACAGTGAGTTAAGATAAATAACATTTGAATAATGCTTTTATTTTTAAAAATCCTTTTCTAAATATTATCTCATTTAGATCTGACCATTTATCATGAGAGATATGTTATCTCTATTTCCCAGATGAGCAAACTGATGCTCTGAAACATCTGTCCAATAATGGTTGGTAAGTTAACAGCTGGATTTGAACATAAAACCTGACATTTGGAAAAAGAGCACTAACCTGAGGATAGGCAATGTGTACAGCATGAATAAGCCTAAGTGTTCTCTATAGAAATGCAAAATTCAAACTAAAGGACATGCTCAGAGATGTGAAATAAATAAGTGTCTGAGAAGGGATACACCGAGGGCTGTCTGGAAAAGTCCAGCCATAAATGCCTCCGTTTTTCATATTAAGTGGCTGGATACTTCCCAGACAGGCCTCGTGTGACTGTGGAGTCAGTCTTGTACTGTCATTACCACATTCACCTTACTGCACAGACTCCTGAGAAGCGCTGGAGGAATTTCTAGTCCCTGTACCAGCCATGACGCTGAGGTTAGGCCTATTGTTACTATAGGACTGTAGCACAAAAACTTAGGAGTACACATACCAATCATTTAATACAGTAAACACCAACTAGGTAATGTATGTCTGATTCAGTAAAATATGCATCAGAAATAAGAAATCAAACATATACCTAAATAATTTTCCAAAAAGCAAATATAATGAGTAAGAGAAAAGAGATGCTTCAAAACAGGATTTTCTTCCCTGCCTGGGACTTTTAGATAAAACTCACATTTAAAAAATTAATTATAATAATTTCAACAGTAGAGTATCATAAAACTGTTATACCTAATTGAACTTTACTGAGAAAAAAAAACTCTATTTCACTTTTTACACACACACGGCTCGTTATTTTCTTCAGACTAAACAGATCTTTTGGGGTCTCTTTATTCACTGATGACTGAATAGTGAGTTAATTATCATTCCAATATGTTATTTTCCTGATATTTTTTTCTAAATCAAAATCTGGCCTATTTCCAATGGGCTCAAAGCCTGCTTACATTGCCAGTATACTAGAAAGTTCCATTAATGTAGGACTTACTAATGACAAATATTATAATAATAATAAATTTCAACTGATGTTTTCACACCATCTTTTCAAACCTGGCTTGGCCAAGCATGAAATACTTCCTCACACTATGAAAAAAATTTGTAGCAGAGCAGTGTGAGAAAGGAAACTATTTGGTGCAATGGACACACAGAGCCTCTGTATATTACCATTTTATCAATACTACAGTGTCTAGGACGTAGGCTAGAGCTTACTCTCCAAAATGCAAAAAATATTAAATGAAGCTCTTCAGAGAGACTCAGCTGTGACATATGCACCAAAAACAGGAGCTCTATTTTCTTTGGCTTTTTAAAAATAGCTTCTGAGAATTTCTTCTGAGACCAGCCCGCAAATAGACTGCTCACACTGACCTCCTTGTTTGTCCAAGCCCAGCCTAAAGAGTACAACCACAACGTGTGGTCAGTAAAGCTATCTTCCTGCTTCAGGCTCCACTCAAAGAGGGCTATTATGTCACTGCAGCCCTGATACAAACAACTTCTGTAGGTGTTTCATTTGTGCCACCAGAGAAAGTCTGTCTATGAAATGTGTATGTATGTACTAAACAGGATGTTCTTTATGTGACAAGTATATTGGAATAAAACTTATAAGCATATTCTAAGAGAGTTACACTTCACAAAAAACCTTTTTTTTTCTTAACATTAAAAACGATGCTTTTTCTTGAGTTTCTATATCCAGGCTCCACATTCTAAACATTTTTTTTAAAGTCATTTTTTCTTAATTCTCCACATCCAGCTCCACATTCTATTTGGCCACGTGAACACACATTCTTTCCCCATCTCTAAGGTTATCTAATACTTGCACCAACACATGATTTATAATAAAACTTACCTAGATCACTATACATTGGCATATGCAATTACATTACCAATATATTAATAAAACTGGTTGTGTTACCTTTAAAATTTCCTTCAGCAAATCATGAGATTGCTCTTCTAAGTCACACCAAATCCACAGTAGGCAATATGAATTTATTTTATATAATAAAAATACATTTTTCTTACATTCCATTTATGCTCCTGATTATAAATACTAGCTAATCCAGACAAAGACTGGGTTTTTGCCTTTGGTCAGTTGCTTTCTGGTTGCCCAACTTTGCATTACTAGATTGATATAAAAGTACTCAAAATATTCCCTGAAAGAACTGACATGATCTCTATGATTAGATATTCCTGACCTCTGCACTGTTCTCTTATGAGGTGATTTTGAATCCCAAAAGACGATTTTATTCAAATCACAATTACAGATTTCAGTGATAGACGAGTCTCTGGTGATCTGATGGGTACCCTGAACCTACAGTTGAAAAAAGAGAGGCCAGGTGAAATTAAATTACTTTTGTTACCCCCAAACCTAAATATATATAGGACTATATGGACCTAAAAGTACACATATGAGCTGTCCAGAAAGTATCGAGCCATGTCAAATGAAAAATAGACGCATTTATGGCTGCATTTTTTTTGCAGACAGCCAAATCATTCTTGAGACCACAATAAAAAAATACTTGAAGCAAATAAAAATGTAGCTCTTTGGTGTGATAAAACTGAATTTAGACATTTGGGCTGCTTCCAGGTTTGACTATTACAAATGAAACTACTATAAACATTCATGTACAAATCTTCGTGTGAGCCTGTTTTCATTTCTCCTGTGTAAATAACTAGCAATGCAATAGCTGGCTTATATGATACATGTACAAGGTCTGACATTGATGTCCATGAGCTCATCCTAGAGAGTGCTACATGCCTAATTGCTGAATATTACCACAGTCACCTATTTATGTACTGGCTAAAAACTCCCTCACAGACAGTGCCACGTTAGCTGGTGTATTGTTGTGATTCAACAGCCATGAGTTGTTGGCAAAAAGTTCAGGTCATTTTCGTCTAACTTTTTCGTGCAGCCTTTTTAGCCCTTTCAAATAGGAAACTTGGTTGACTGTCCAGTTGATACAAACTCATAAGGAATAATCCCTCTATCAAAAATGGTTAGCAACATCGTTTTGTCTCTTGATTTGGACTGACAGAACTTTTTTGGTTATGGTGAATTGGCTGACTTCCATTGTGTACTTGGATGCTTTGTTTTGGGGTTGCATTGGTACACCCATGTTTCGTCACCAGTGATAACATGGCCCAAAACATCATCTGGCCTCTTGGAAAGGTCTTGGCAAACTTTGACTCTTCTTTGCTTTTGTTCATTGGTGAACTCCTTTGGGACCATTTTTGTACACACCTTCCTCATGCCAAGATTTTTCTGTCTCTGTATCGATGTTTACTCGGCCTGCTATACTTCTCACAGTTAGCTGACAGTTTTGGCACACAATTCAACAAATTTTTGCAATATTTTTGTCAGTTCTGCTTGTTACTGGCCGCCGCGACCTCTCTTCATCAGTGACACTTTCTCCCCCCTCAGGAAAACATGTAATCCATTTGTACACTGCCATTTTCTTCGTGGCATTATCCCCATAAACTTGGATTAACATGTCCCAGATTTCACTTCCACTCTTGCCAAGTTTACCAAGAAATTTAATGTTTGTTCATTGCTTTAATTCAAGCTCTGACAATCTCACAACAGCACACAAAAACACACGACGACAATAATGAACACTGCTCAGCAAGACACCACCACACATCAACACAAACACAGCTGTGAGACACGGATATACTCAGGCTATGAAAGCTTACTGAACTGTTTGTACAGTGCTGCCAATGTAAGCACGCAGTGGCAAGTATGTGAATTTGTTAGACCTCGTATATTTAACTTTTTAAGAAATCACCAAACTGTGTGTCAAAGTAGTTATATCATTTGATACTACATTCATATGTACAGCAATGTACAAAAGTGTCAGTTGCTCCACATGGTCCCCATTTTAGTGTTATATAATATGTGATTTTACTTAGCATTTTTCTAAAAAGAAATTATGTTGGTCATATTTTTGTGAGGTATCCAAGCAGTTATCTACTATTTTTTATATGTGTTGTTTGTCTTCTTACTATTTTATTGATAGATTTTATATATCCTGGACACAAATCCTTTGTCTGATGATATGATTTGTAAATGTTTTCTCCCAGTCTTACCTTTTGACTTCCTAATGAATTTTCTAAAACTTTATTATTTTTATAAAATCTTATGAATCAGTATTTTTTTTATGCTATGACTTGCTGTGTCATACTACAAGGTTGCTGATTTTAATTTCTAGTTCTGTCACAGAGAGTATATACTGTATGTCTTCTGAAGTTTTAATGAAGAAAGCCATAATACTGTGCTTACAAAGAGTAGCAACACAGGTTTTATAAACAATCAGTAGTTAAAAGAGTTTTGATTATTATAGATGTTTTTGGGCTTCCATATAAATTTTATAATCAGCTTGTTCATTGACAGAGAAAATAAAGATACAAGGATAAAAACATATATATATATATATATATATATATATATATATATATATATATTAGTGATTACTTTTAAAAAATTATCATAGGCTTTAACTTGATTGCTCAGTTTAAAGAAAATCAAAAAAATAAATAGCATCTTTATTTCACCCCTACAATCAGTAATTCACAAAACAGACCACAATCTGCCAGGACTCTCTTATAAAAAGAAAGTCATACTCACTCTGAAAAAGACAAAGCTTGCCAAAATTTTTCAGATGCTTTTACTTGTAAGATAATCGAAAGCTCAACCTTGTAAAAGAATGCTCTATTGTAATTTCCACATTTAAAAGTATAAAATTTTGATGTGTTTAACTCAAATATGAATATATGAATGACTGTCATTTTAAATTTAACATAATTAGTAGTATGAGGTATTTTGTATGTAATATTCTGATATGAAAAATAAATTTAGAGGAAAGCTGAATTCTGAAAGGCAGTATTGTTATCTTTAAAAAATTCAGGCCAAGTATAAAGAGAGTTCTATTCAAAGAGGAGAATTCTCTTCTCACCCTGCATTTCTACCAGGCAGATTATCAAATTCATCATTTTTGTCTACTTGCTATGCACAATACTGACATCATGTATTTTTATGAACAATAACATCATATACAACTAAATGCAGATCAATACAAAAATATTTTTCTCTTAACAAACATTCCTGTTTATCTCAAATTTTGAAAATGTTATTTGATATAGCAACATAAGACAGAAGTTCAGAATGAACTTTTTAAACTTCCCCAAAGTCTCTGAAATACATACCGTATTTTGCCATGTATAATTCACACTCATGTTTTTGGCCCAAACTTACAAGGAAAAAGTCTTTTGTTTTGATTTTTTAAATTTCTGGAGTTACAGTTTTAACTCATAAGCATAAATAAAAGAATTAAAAACATTTATATAGATATGGAATTAGTACTGCCCATGTATAATGAGCATACTTATTTTTCCCTCCCAAATTTGGGCAAAAAAGTGCACATTATACACAGCAAAATATAATATATGTGTAGGCAGATAGACAGATAAATAGATAAAGTTTCTACCAATAAGAGGTATTTAAAATATAATCATTCTGAAATTTGATGAATTTCTTCCTGGGAAAACAATTACAATCTTTTCAAAGAGTGTCAAAAAAAAAAAAAAAGTCTGTACTTCAATTATATATTTTAAGGTAAACCAAAGGAGAAGAGAAGAAAAAAACTTCAAAGACCTACTAACTACAGAAGATATTCATAAGTGTTGCTCATAAAACACTGTCAATATTAAGTAGCTACACTAAAAGACACAAGCTTCAAGTTAAATAATATATAACTTCACCCCCTGCTGCTTGCTACGAATTCATTATGAATAGGATTCAGTGGCAGAAACCAAAAACAGTTAAAATTAAAGAACAAATTCCCTTTCATTTAAAAGTAGAGTTAATTATCAAATATAATAAGAAAAAAAAGGGTAAGTTCAGAAATTAGATTGCATTTAGAGGAAAGTATGAAATTTAATATCTGCAGATAGTCTTTATATTAACATTCTTGTAACTATTAACATTTTGTACCCTCTGAATAATACATAAAGAACCCAAAATGCTAAATGTATTTATTAAGCTCTCTAGCATGCGAAGATTCTTAATAGGATATATCATTCACTAAATGACTGATGTAATGTAACAGTCTTCTGTTTTTTTCTTATAATCAAATAATTTGCTGCCCACCTGACCATGCCCATAGAACCTGAAGGACCATTTGCTCTGCCTGGCAAGGAGCAGTGCTTCCCTGCTATCATTCTGCCTTCTATTTTCCTTTCTACCCAGGTGGACTACATGGTCTATTGAAGGAGGGAGCCATATGCCATGCACACTGTTCTAAGTTCTTTATATCCAAGTAACTAGAATTTTTCAAACTTCACTAGCTCATGAATATATGTTGTGTTTTTTTCTCTCTCATTTTAATTGGCCGTCTATGATTCTAAGCTCCTAGCTGCTTGGTCAATGACTGTAAGCCCTATCTACTTGACTGCCAGAAGACTACTGTTTGACAGGGTTACACAACTCCCCAGTATGCTCTGGAATCAAAAGGAGCACTTGCAGGAGTCCATGGCTTACTTCTGACTTACATTTCCCATTCCAGGTTATCCAGATCCAGCCCTGATGGGTCTAGAGAGGAAGTAATCAAGGGCGCACCCATAAATTCTCTAATACCTAGATGCTGGTAGCATTGGAAAGCCACCATATCATGCCATGAGGTAAGAATTTCAGCACACCTGAATGCTGAAGAACAATGCTATAGTTCTTGTCAAGAGACAAGGCAACATCCTCTTTCTAGGGAGACAGTGTCTACACCACAAAGTAAATCCATTCTCATTCAGTCTCCACTGGGATAGACATGGTCATGAAGTCAAGCAAAAGCAGAGAAGTAAAAATAATCTACCATACTCCCAGCAAGAAATACCACCATACTGCAACATTCAAGAGCACTGCTTCCAGGAATGCATACTAGGCCATGAGTCTTCGTGTGCAGGATGCAAAACCCGGGTCTTTACCTGCTCTCTGACCTTGATCTATTAGAATAAGCACAGATGGGTAACTAGTGCAACCAGTCACACCTTTTCTTCTTTTCTCCACTTCTGACTTTATATACAGACAAAAGAAATTTCAGCTAACTGCTTCCAAAGGAGGGGTTCTCTAGTCTGACTACCCATTAGAATTACCTAAGGAACTTCACCATTCCCATACCCCTTGGAAATGTTATATTTTTGTTTCCTTCCTCATCAGTTTTCAGATTGAAGGAATGTACCCTTAAAAATATGTTTCTACGTTCACATGGCAGGCTTCAATTTCTAAATGATTTTGCCTACAATCAATAAGGAATCCCTCCCCCACCAAAGTACAGAATAATAGCTGAGTAACCATGTTTTGTAACAAATAATAGAACCTGCAAATTGTATTTCCTTATTCATTTTAGAGACAAGTATAGAACTACATTGTACACATGAGTCTTGATATTAATTGGGACATAAAAATAATTACTTATAAGTTTCTCATAACAGGCTTGAATTTGACTACTGAAAATAAAGGATTGTTTTCTTTAGTCACTAAGAATAATATCTTACTGATATAATTATTAATGAATCCCAAGGAGAAAAAAGAGAGACTAACTTTTTTAAGAGGCAACTTTCTGCTGATATACTCTTACAGACTTTTTTAAACACATGTCCTTAACATGTATCTGATGGGGCTTTTTTATATGCTACAGTGACACTTGCAACTTCCCAATCAGAAGGCTTTAGGATCGGGTTTGCACAGACATATCCACCAGATACTATTAGAGTATAGCTAGCCAGGGAGTTATGAGGCTGGCCCTGCCTTTTCTAGACATAGCTATTACAGCCATCACTGATGGAATGTAAATACAGAGGATTGTAAATACAGAGTAAATTCAGATGAACATTTTTACTACATCAGACGTACACAGAATACAAACAGGTAAGTGAGATACCCATAATGCCATTCGGTTCATTACTTTCAGGTTGAAAACATACCATGATTTCTTTTGTTTTTTCCTAGAAGGTATTTCCTCTTTCATTTTTCTTTTCCATTAGATCATTTTACTTCTAATCTTAGGCCACATAATAACTTTCAACTGTGTGTATTTTCTACTAACACTGGGTTCCAAGCACACAAATCCATCCACAGGTCTGTGGCTCCTTACTTTCACCTTCATCCTTGGGTTCTCCTCTAACAGGATTGCCGACTACACTCTTCTTTGGTGTTAGGAACCTAGGACCTTTCTTAAGTCACCTAGGGCTAAACTTGCTCCCATCTGCAGGTATCCTAACTAGGCACCCACCCAGTTACCTCTTAGCTCTTCCTTTGTTTCCTTCCTGGAACTTGCAGGACTTGGATGAACTCCCAGAACATTCATAATCCCTACTTTTGCTTCGAAAGCCTTCTTAAATGGACTATTATTCACATCAACATATTAGACCTTCAATGTATAAAAAAAATCCTAATCTGTAATATTGTAATTTTTGTAGTAATATTTATTTTTTTTATTTTTATTTATTTATTTTTTGCTTTTTGGTATGTGGGTACCTCCCTGACTGGGAATCGAACCCAGGCCGCAGTGCTGACAGCGCCAGTGTCGAAGCCTTAAGCCACTACACCATCAGGGAACTCCCCTGTAGTAATATTTATATACTTAAAGTAAATTAAAATATTGTAGATATTTATTTTTAGATAGGTTGGAGCTTCCCCTTAACCACTAGGGCTAGCAAATTTCTGTATGAAAGACAATTTTTCCTTCCCACGAAGTTTTTTGAAAGGCTAGGTATTTCATTTTTAATAAATCAACATCAGTATTTACCATACATGAGACCACTTTAAAATCACATGGTACCACAATGAGGGTACTTACTACAAAGTTCTCTTTTCTAAAAAGCATGGTTTGTGACATTCCCGAATACCAAAACATTTCAAATTATTTTGTCAATGACTAACTTGTAGAGTAGACATACCTGAATTAATGCCACTTAGAAAGAACATTAAGGTTTCCTTTGTTTCCTTTTCAAACATGCCTCAGGAAAATAAAAGCTTAATTTTATATTTTAATGAATTTCTTGTCTTCAATATATTTAGAAAATTTCTAAACTTCAAAAGGTAGTAAAAATTAACTTCTTTTGAACTGATGAGCAAAAAAAAACAAAACCTAATAAAAAAGATGGAGAATGTGGAAAAATGAAGGATAAATATTTAATTATAAATAAATAAGGCTAAAAAATCAAAATAAAATATTTTTACTGATTTTAAATGTTGCCAAAAATCTCTCAAGGCATTTTATACTTTTCACGCATGAGTCCATTGTGGGAGTCACATTAGATCTATTAAGAATCTTAGAACTTACTTCTTTTCAGTGTATTATATGACATAAAGGTTCTTATTCACACAAAGATTTAATACCTCTGACTTTGAAATTTTCTGCCTTCATATACAAATGAGTGCCTATCTCTGATGGTTATTCAGTATAAGTGAGGAAAAGACCATTTGGAAAAGCTTCAAATTTTCTAAATCAAAAACATGGTAACATCTTGGGTTGTTTTTGTTTTTTTTTTTTAACTTTTACTAGCTCAAAGAAATAGCTACAGAAATATTCAAATTTTAATTATAATGAAGGCCAAGTGGTTATTTACAGCAACATTCCTGAATTCTAGTGCAAGTATACTTCCAAATCTAAATAACATAGGTCCCCTGAGACATGTGAATTCCAGACTAGACTCCCACCAGTCAAAATTCTTACATGTGAAACACCAAATTACCACTGCAGTAATAACATATCTGGTAATCACTATGTTTTTACCATCTGCTTATATCAGAAATAAATTGTTGAATTGAGAATGTTAAGACACAGGGCCCTGGACAAAAGAATTACAAAATGCCAAATAGATATTATATATATGTGTGTGTGTCAGAATTAGGCTACTAATATATATAATGAGAGAGCAAATGTATGTGTATATGTGAAGTATATATGCAAAAATCCACATGAAATTATTACAGCCACAAAAAACCAGCTTTCTTAAGATCTGGTAGGCCTGCCCATAAGCACACTGAAATGTGATAGACAGATGTACTGTCTCATTCCACAAACACTTTCTGAACACCTGTCCTGCGAAAAGCACTATGCTGGATTCTGAGGACACAAAGAAGAGTAAGAAGAAATTTTCCTACCCTAATCAAAGAGGAGCTATATCAACACAGTATAATTAGTCTTAATACAAAAGTAAGGTAACTCAACTGGTTTTATGAAAGAGTGATCATATTCTTTTTGTTCTATAAAGTAATGTAACTCAAATAATTACATCATCAATCATTTCTTTTGGGATAGTTATTGGTTTTATAGGGTTTTGTTAATTTATCCATTGAGCAAACATTTTATTGGGCCCTAATAGTCACTACAGATATGTCTCAAAGGAAAGTGTAACTCTAAGACTATACAAGGACATAATACATAAGTAAATTATTTAGTGTTTACTTTTTATTTCCTTTCTTAGTAAGAAGAACAACAGAATAACAACAATATAATTCTTCAGTATTAAAGTTTGACCATAGCCAGTAAACTGAAAGTGTGAACTAATACTACATCCATCCTGCCTGGCCACCTGTCATCCATCTACGGTGACTGTCCTACTTCTACACTATACAGCACACTCATAAATCAGTGAATGAACACGAGATGGCTTTTAGGATGAAATAATTAATGTGTAAGCTCTTAGATTCTGGTTGCAGATGGCCCCAGGTGCACACAAAGCAGATTTTTGCCAAGAAGTACAGTGCAAGCTGTTGATACTCCACATCCTTCAATATGAAAACTTCCCCAACAATCCAAGGTCACAACAAGTGATTCACTATTTACAGTTCAAAGTACAGCATTCTTTTGAATATAGTCCAAGTAGTTTCCAGATTAAGTAACATAACCATAATAACTGAAGAGAAGGGAGGATTAATTTAACAACTGTATGTGGCCATCTTCATACAGGGTTCTTTTAAAATGGATAAGCAGAAATCGAACATACTGAGAAAGCAATAAACCAAAATACTGGACTGGCTTTAAAATAAACTTTCCAAGACTGTTTCAACAGCTAGAAGTTACAATAGAGACCACGCAAGCTCAATGCGTGACACAAAGGTTAATAGGAAATGGAGTTCTCTAAGAATCTCATGCTCCAGCAGCTCAAAATCAATGGGACCTTTTGTTTGTTTGTTTGTCTGTTTTGTTCCAATCAAGCTGACCTAAGAAGAATAAGATACTGAGTTTGGATATAAGAGGTCTTACTTCATGGAGTAGAAAAAAATCATATGAGCAAGGCAGTTTTAAGATTCATTACTTTAAGACAAAACATTTGACCCTTTTAGAAGTTAGTTTCCTCACATGTAAAATAAGAGGGGTAAATAGTTCACTGGTCTTCAAATTTTATTTCCAAGAGTACCAGATTGCTTCAGGGTTAGGTGGAAACCAAGCCAGCTCCAAACCGCTCTTAAATGAGAACAGATGAAATTTTAACTATTTTCTACATTGGAGTCCTGTGTAGAATTTCATTGGAGGAGAAAAAAAGAGGGGGAAGGGCTCCACTGCTGAAATTACTCAGAAAACAAAAATAAATTACCCTAGATCACATTTTTTCAAAATCAAGATTGTAGTTAAGGGCAGAAGAACTAAACAGACACTTCTCCCACAAAGAAATACAAATGGCCAGCAGACATATGAAAAAATGCTCATCCTCATTAGCTATCAGGGAAATGCAAATCAAAACCACAATGAGATACCACCTCACACCTGTGAGAATGGCTGCTTATCAACAAGACAAGGAATAACAAGTGCTGGAGAGGATGTGGGGAAAAAGGAACTCTGGTACACAGCTGGTGGGAGGGCAAACTGGTACAACCATTGTGGAAGGCAGTGTGGAGGTTCCTCAGAAAATTGGGAATGGAGTTACCATATGACCCAGCAATCCCCCTTCTGGGGATCTACCCAAAAAACCTGAAAACCTTTGTCTGCAAAGACTTACGTACCCCACTGTTCATCGCAGTGCTGTTCACAGTGGCCAAAACATGGGAACAACCAAAATGCCCTGTGACAGATGACTGCATAAAGAAGCTGTGGTACATATACACAATGTAATATTACTCAGCAGTAAGAAAAGATGAAATACTGCCATTTGCAACAAAATGGATGGACCTGGAGATCATCATGCTAAGCAAAATGAGCCAGACAGAAAAAACCAAAAACTGTATGACTTCACTCATAGCAGAATATAAAACTGAAAGCAACAAAGAAAAAAGAAATGAACAAACAAATAACCCATGGACACAATCAATAGTTTAATGTTTATTTGGGGACAAATGGGAAGGGGAGGGGGGAAAGGGGAGGGGGTGGGAGAGGAAGGACGGAAAGCTAAATATATGGTGATGGAAAGAGAACTCAACTAGGTGGTGAACTTATTATACAACAAGTTGGCAATGCACTCTAGAATTGTATGCCTGGAAGCTATGTAATTCTTGCTAACAAATGTCACCCCAACAAGTCTAACAATAAAAAAATATTAAAAGAAAACAAGTGATGTCAAACAATCATCAACTAGCCCTTAGAAAACCTATCTCAGCTTCTTGGGTAATTCTTTGGTTCTTTTCAAATCTGAATAGAGTCTTTCGATCAGAATTTGGAAAGCTGTAATAAATAAGGACTAATTAAAGCAGCAAACTGTGGGCAAAAGAAGATATTAAAGTCCAAAATGTAATTGCCTTACTGTTAATGCTTATTTTTCAGTCTCATTCCCTTTGAAAGATTTATATATAAGACCTAATTTAATTGTGAAAAGGCTAAAAATGCAAAATTCACCCCCATAATACAACAACAAGCCATAAAGCATTACATTGTAAACATTTTCATTTTTCCATTAAGAAAAAATGATTCCTGCTACTTGAACGGCTATGATATACTGCAAGTGGTGATGCATAATCTCACCGTAGAACTTCAGCTTTAATTCGTAAATGATTCTCAACTGGATTATTAAAAGAGATTGGAATGGGAGTTCTAGTCAAGATGGCAGAGTAGGTAAATGCTGTCTTCCCATGACCACATTAAAATTACAACTACAGTATAGAACAAGCAACCTGGAGAACCATTTGAAGACTAGCTGAAGAGGAGTCTATTAGTAAGGATACAAAGAAGAAGCCTCCTAGAAACTGAAGATTATTCATTACTCTAAATACATATATGTATAATAAAAAATGTATCTAAAACAAAAAATGTTTGGAATGGAAACAATGTGTTCTTACTTGGGAATAAAGAACAATCAATAAATAGTGCAGATGCTAAAATGAAAAAAAAAATAACATAATAAATACCTCTATTAAAAACAGAAACTGTTCCACTTCTGCCATAATGGAATAAGTAAGTAGAAGTGATCATACCTTCTCACCATAAACAACAAGAAAACTATAAAAAATATACATATTTTTATAGACATTGAGTCAATAGGAAGTCCAGGACTATGATCCATTAGAGAAGAAAACCAGACAAATGAGTGAAAGTCTTCTAGGAGGCATCTTCCATAACAGAGTACAGGGAGGGAACCTCTTAAAAGTTGATCATGGTAGTCTCACTTAGTTGAGAAGACAGAAATAAGATCTGGGGAAACAAAAGAGGCTGGAGTTTATGGGGCACAGTACAGGAGAGTTGGGAACTTGGCAGAGAAGTCTGCACAGAAGTGCCTATAGTCTATGGCTAACTGTGAAGCTATCCTATGTAGGGTGAAAACTCCATGAGGTTGGACTGTTAGGAAGCTGTAAGCTCAATAATTCTCAGTGATCTCACTGGACTGGGAGACCTTTGAGTTCTAACGGACATCAGTGGAAAGACTCACTGAACACCCCAAGCATGGAGCAGAGATACCCAAGAAGGGTCACATATTAGTAGCAGTGCTAAACTAGCCTACATTAAGGTGTCACTAGACCCACCCTAACAAACCTTTGAAAAAAGCCTCAAAAAATCAAGCTAAAGCACAATACCTTAGCTGTCACCCAAAACAAATTTCAAAAAATTTAAAGGATCAAATTAAAATCTACTCACTTGACAGTATAATAGTCATTATATTTGACATCCAATCAAAAAATTCTAGGCATGAGTAAAAAGATAAAAATGTGGTCCATAGTGAGTGAGGGGGAAAAAAGAACAGAGCAGAACCCAAAATGCAAAAAATAATCAAGTTTTCAAGCAAGCAATCTTTAAAACAGTTTATATGAATAGGCTCAAATATTTAAAACAAAATATAAAGAGAAAATGGAAGGCATAAAAATAGAACTTATACAGATGAAAACCACAACATGAAATGAAAAGATTACTAAATTTAAAGACAGAAATAGAAACTAACAAAAATGGAAGAGAGAAAAAGAAAGGACTGAAAAACTAAGTAATCTGTAGAACAATATTAAACAGTCTGAAATCAGAATCAAGAAGGGAAGGAAAGGTCAGAAAAAGCATTTGAGAAAATAAGGGCCAGTAATTTTCCAGATTTTTACAAAAATAATAAACTCACAGATAGAAGCTCAAGTAGGATATGTACTTGAGAATGAAAATCACACCAGAGCATAACAACATCACATTACTGATAACCAAAGATAACAAGACAAAATGTTAAAGCAGCTTTAGGAGTTCTTTAAGTAGTCTACATAGGAGTATTTTTTTATCAGATATATGTATGGCAAACATTTCCTCCTACTCTCTATTATTCCTACTCATTTTTTAACAGTGCCTTTGATGATAAGATTTTAATTTTTATCAACTCCAATTTATCAATATTTCTTTTATGCTTAGTGCTTCTATGCCCTATATAGTAGATCATTTCCTCTCTTCAAGTCATGAAAACATCCTCTTATAATCTCCTATGATTCATCTCAAAGTAGTGTGTACACACACACACACACACACACACACACGCATATGAGCTAGAGGTCAAGGTGGATATATCCCCTAAGATATAACCAACTGTTCCAGCCAGACTGGCAAACACCATAATTTATGGGGCATTGTACAGGATATTCAGAAGGGCTATATACCTCACTAGTCAAGAACAATGAGTCATAGACTAACTGCTGCTCTTGTCCAGCCCAACAAATATTTTAAAAGCAATATAAAAGGAAAAAAATATCAAATTTCCAAGTAACTTAACTGCATCCTAGGAAAAAAGCTCAAAATTATTTATAGAAATTAAAAAATAATTTAGTTCCCAATGTCTAGCATCCAATTAAAGATTATGAGAAATGCAAAAAAGTAAGAAAATTTGAACCATAGTGCTGAAAAAAATCAATTAAAATCAATTAAATGGTGGGTGTGGACAGGCAACCGTAACTATAACTATACTAAGTGATCAAAAAGTTGAGTAGATGAGTCATAAAAAAAAAAATTTGCTAAAGCGGACTGCAAATTTAAAAAGCTTCTTCTATCCAAATGACACAGTTAAGAGAATAAAAGGACAAGCCACAGGCTGAGAGAAAGTATTTGCAAAAGCATGTATCAGATAAAGGGCTTGTATCCAGAATATATAAACAATTTTTAAAACCCAACAATAAGAAAATAAACAACTTAATATTAAAAATTGGAAAAACATTTCATCAGACACTCACACAATTGAGTATATGGATGGCAAAAAAAAAAAAAAGCTCATCAAAACATGCACAATATCATTAGCCATTAGGAAATTAAAATTAAAATCACAACAACATTCTACTACACACCTATTAGAATGACTAAAATTAAATAGACTGACCACATCAAGTGCTGACACAGAACTAAAGGAACTGGAATTCTCATACACTGTTAGTGGGAATGTGAAGTGGTGGTGCAACCACTTTGGAAAGCAGTTTGGCAGTTTCTTAAAAAGTCAAACATACACCTACCATGTGATCCAATCAACCCACTTCAAGGAATTTAGCATCCCCCCCTCCAAAAAAAAAGGTGTATATCTATATAAAAACTTATATACGCGTATTTCATAGCAACCCTATTTGTGATATCCACAGCTGAAAACAATCCCTAGGAACAGTTTCATCATGTTAATGGTAAACAAATTGTGGTATGAAATAGAATCCTACTCAGCAATAAAAAAGAATAAAGAATTGATATGTGCACAAGATGGATAGTTATACTGTACAAAAAGCCAGCCCAAACCAAGAGTACATATTCTATAATTCTATTTATATAAAATTCTAGAAAATGCAAACTAGTATACAATGGCAGAAAGCATTTCATTAGTCATTAGGGAGTGAGAGGGGAAGATGACCCAGAGAGACTCAAAGAAACTTTTGGATGTGATGATATGTTAATTATCTATTGCTATGGTGACTTAATAGGTATAATATCATGTTCTAATATTATACTTTAAACATGTGTAGCTTACTGGATATTGACTATACCTCAATAAACCTCTTTGAGAAGAAACCATAACTAATCAGGCTTTGAAAAAGCAAAGGAGAAAATGAAAATGGGAAACGGTGAGCAACTACAATTCAGCACACATGCAATGATTTCCACTGTGCAATATTCAAAGTATTATACAATATTAATGCTTAAGACCTTGGGTCTCACTTGGTTCTATCATCTCGATTTTGTACTTGACAAAACTGAGATCCAAACAGCAAGCTCCTATCATAAAAAGAGCCATGCTGCATTTATCTCTGTGTTCCCCCCACCATCATGAATTAAAAATTCCATTAACTTACTAGCCACAAAAGAAGAATAAACCAGGCCTGACTTCCTAAATTCGGTGCTCTTTACACCACTTGACCTCTTAAAACTACTGGGTTCTTTGAGAACTATGAGACACATTTTATTTTATGTAAGAAGGCTGATTTAAGATATACTCTGCTAAAAGATCTTCAACAAAAACTTCTAATATTTTAAATAATCAAATGCTTTATGAACTACATCTTTATGAACCACAATGGATCAAAACGGCCTTTTTCTAATTATTTTAAAAAACTGTAGAGTGCATCAGAATCACCCAGGTGGTTTATTAAAAAGGCAATCACTACCTTAAGAGCAAGTTCTACAGAAACCACCATAGGGATATTGGGAATGAGAAAAAAGTATACAGTGTGCTCCAACAGAAAAACATGGACTTTGTAGTGCTCACCCTTCCTTGTTAACTGATGCTAGTCTTTCATTGACTTTGAGCTACTATACAGCTCAAAGTAAGTTGTAGATAACTGTCACAGAAAACTAGAGCAAAGCAAATTATTCTTGTCTATAGACATCTGTCAAGTGGAGACTCAGTTGACTCCACCAAACAGAAAAAGGCCGATTTTCCTGCCCATTTGTAAATGCACTTCAATCTTCCTTCACACCATACAAATCTGTATATTTTTGTACTTCTCCTTTAAACTGGTTATAATAGCTGTCTAAGTCCCTCATTAATAACAATTTAAATAATGATTTAACATGTGTTCAATATTTATAAAACTAATTGTTGTATATATGAGTGATGGTTTCTCCATTTTTTGAAACTGTATGAACGAGCTGTACAGTACACATGATAAAGCAGTGGTGGAGCTTTCAGTGTAGTACCCAAACCAGCAGCATCAGTATCATCTGGAAACTTGTTAGAATGTACATTTTCAGGCCCCATTTAGACCTACTAAATGAGAAAATCTGGAGATAAGGGACAATGATCATTTCTAACAAGCCTTCCTGGTGATTCTGATGCAAGCTAAAATTTGAAAACTCTGAGCTAAAAGAGTCCTTAAAATTGAGATAACCATGTTTGAGGGTTAATTATATTTATTTTGACTGCTTTTAAAGTCAAAAGAATCACATATTTAATTGTTAGTTTTATATGGATGTAAATAACTGAAAAGATGTAATGCAAATTTAAAGGTACTGAAAAGCTGTCTAAATCAGGAGTTATGCAATATTAAAGAGACAGGCTAATACTTACACCAAGCACCCAGTGAAGGTGGTAAGGCAAGATGTCAATCACTCCAAGATGTTAAAATAAGGACAAGTACATGAACTGAATTACATCTATTCTACTTTACCCATAAAGAACAGTTTCTTCTCAACATATATTCTGACTCATAATTTCTTATTTTCATTTTTAAAGACTTTTTTTAAAAGAGGAGTTTACAACAAAATTGAGAAGTTACAGAGATTTTCCATATACCCCCAGTCCCCACACAATGTATGGCCTTCCCCATTATCAGTATCTCTCACCAGAATGATATAGTTTTTACCAAGAATGAACCTATAATGTGAAATAATCACCCAATGTATACCGTTTACTTTTGGGTTTACTCTTGGTGTACATTCAGTGGGTCTGGACAAATGTATAATCACATATACTCACCACAATATTATACAGAGAATTTTCAACGCACTATAAATCTTCTGTGTTCTGCCTTATTCATCTCTCCACTTTCCCCTCATTTTTTATAAAGTGACAGAGGTTTCTAATTTTACTTTTTCATTGTTTTCAACAAAGTTTAAGAAAATGTAAGAGAAATAATTACCTAAATAATTCAGATACTACTCAAATCCTGTTTTTATATTCGATAAAAATTATTTAGTCTGGCTTTCTAGTCAGATCTGCTGAAAACTGGCTCATCTCTCCAATTCACACTAATCACTTCAATACGCACAGTGTTACCATTTGGAAACATTAAGAAAAGATAGGAACTTACAGAATTGCTGAGCTGGCCTCTTATCCAGCAAGTTTTAAAAAATTGATATGCTTCTTACTAAATAGTTCAATTACCAATATCTTAAATACCAGAATATGAGAAAATATAAAAGTTCTCTCATCAAATTATAAAAGGTCTTTAATATTCCTGATTTGATTTTTTGTATGTTTAACTGAATTACTTCCTCCAGAGTTGTAATATACACATTTGGATTATGTTTACATATTCCCAACATTAGCTTCTAACAAAATTTTCTGGTATTTTGGGAGTTATGAAGACCAAATAACAGAAGGTAAGAGTTCCTCATTTGGAAATACAGATGAGAAATTCCTAGGCCTCTTGCCCACAAGTGTCCAAGGTAATGAACTTCTGATCCAATTGCCAGTATTTAATGTTATTAACTACTTTTAAAATCCAACAAACAAAAACTTATACAGAGAAGAATGTGTTTTCTCACTTTTAAGATAGGTAGGATATTAAATAATTTAGAATACAAGAGAGCTTCACTTCAAAGAACAATTGGTGTTTTACAAGAATAAAGCTAGAAATCTAAATAATAACACAAATAACATGTAATGGGATAAGAAGCCATTGGTAAGAAAGTAAATTAGCACGTAAGTCAAAAGGGAAAAAATATTCTAAATGTTTTCAAAAAGTAAGGGCACTTTCTTGAAAATTTTTAAATGGCTCATATATTAGTGTTATAAATTTCATTGTGTTAAATATTTTTATATAACCCATGTTGCTATAACAATTATATATAGTATGTATACTCATATATATCCCTTTTAATGATTGTGTAATACAGCATTCAAGGAAGATACCTAAAATGTTACAATTTAGGATGATAAATATGGGTAAGGATATGTATGTCCACTATTATAAATAATGCTACAAAAAACATTCCCTTCTTTTTGCCTTATTTATGTAGGATACACCATGAAAAGTAGGCCTACTACTAGCTCAAAGGATATGAGCACATATGTCTTGATTTTTACAGGAGAAAAAAGCCTCTTCTCCTGCTGTCAAACTTAATGCAAAAGGAATATTACTTTTTCTATCGCTAAGATACTGTTTTCTGAATAGTATTTAATTGCCAAATCTTCAACTATTTTTGTAGTTTCACTGAATTTACAACTGTTTTCTTTTAAATAAAATTTGAAATGCTGCTTCTCTGTTGACTAGAATGAACTATTTTATTTAACATAAACAGCAGAGACACAGCCAAAGGAATGTTTAAAACTCAATTTCTGGAAAGAAAAATCAAAATATCTAAAATTAGGCTCATCATCTTTTAAAATGTATACATTCTATCCAAAAGTCAGAATCATGAATCTCATTTCTGAATGCCAATGTTTAATTCCACTGTGATAATAATTTTATTTATTTTATTGTAAGACTGCATGAAATGAGGTGAGCAAGAATTTTGGGGAAGAGAGGGAAAACAGACCAGGTTCTTTTAGAACCTGAGCAATAGAACTACAGACTTAACTAAAAAGAAGAGAACACCAGTAGCAAAATGTAGGGCATAATCATGAAAGAATCTTTCTATCATATCCAATATTATTCAACTAAAAAAGAGTATGAAGTTTTCTCCATATCCATCAAAATTTGACTCATTGTGTATATATATATATATATATATATATATATATATATATATATATATTTTTTTTTTTTTTTTTTTTTTTTTTTTTTTTTTTTTTTTTTTTTTTTTTTTTTTTTTTTTTTTTTTTTTTTTTTTTTTTTTTTTTTTTTGGCTTTTTGGTACGTGGGTAGTTCCCTGACTGGGAATCGAACCCAGGCCGCAGGGCTGACAGTGCCAACGCAGAAGCCTTTAGCCACTACACCACCAGGGAACTCCCCAATATAGTCTATCTGCTGATCCCAAGTTAGTTTCCAAAGCTCCAAAAAATTGGACAATCTCTCTTCCACCGGAAAGAGCTATCACTTGCCCTGCTCCTACCTGCCGAATCTTCTTTAGTATCTCATTTTCCTCACAAGTTTCTCACATACATCCACACATGGCAATACCATCAGGTATTAGAATTAAACTAAAAAACATAAATATTTACGATTCCATTTCAAATACAGAAATAGAGAGTAGCTTGGGGAAACACTCAAAAGTAACCTTCCTCTATAATAACAACAATTTGTAACAACCTCTATTTTTCTTCATGACTGCTATGGAAATATGACATTAACATGAAAAATTAAAAATAGAAAACTGTTTGTTAGAATATATGTATATACATATATAATTATAAGCTAACCATGGTAAACCATCTAAGATGAGGATTTTATTCGAAATAATTAAACAGAAACTCATGGCTGAAAAGAATATTATCTGTAATATAAAGCAAAAAAAAATGCCCAGCAGAAAATTATCTTTAATAATATAATTTTCTAACTTGTACATGAGAACTCCTGCCTAAAAACGTCCTATGGAGAGGAGAGTACCATACCTGAGAAATAGGAGTTCTCACTGGGACCCAAAACCTACACTTTCAGCTTCCTTTTTCCCTTCTTGCAACTACGCATAAATATGAGGTGATTAAAAACTGTGCACAAGCAACCATCTTCCATTATTCTCTATCACAGTTCCATAGCAATTTATAAAAATTCATTTATGTTTATTATCTCTTCCACTACACCAGAAGTTCCTTGTAACTAGAGACAGCCTCTGCTTTTTCTCCTTAGAATACAGGGTGGTTAGTTCAGAGTCTCACACACAGTTGACACTCAATAAAGATTAGTTTTATGAATAAATGACTCTCTCTTCAGCATTTCTGAAATTATTTCTCAGTGAAGATCACTTTCTTACAATCAGTGGGCTTTAAGTAAATAACCAATGCTTTACCACCATTTTCATAAGAGCAAAAGTTATTTTTATGTACACTGTCATAGTAAAACATTCTATAGCTGGGGAGCACCTCGGAGATCAGCTAGACCAGGATTATTCAAAAAGCCAGTCATGACCCAGTAATGCATTATAAAATCAATTTAGTTCATGTACGATATTTTTAATTAATTATAATTGAAACATTCTAACATACTGTATGATGTGATGGGACGAGTATGTCATAAAACTTTTATATATGTCACATATTACATATTATAACTAATTATTAACACATACATATACATTCACATAAATGTGCAAGAATGTGCACTGGATTAGAGTGTAATGAATTTATACTGTAAGTTGTGGTCAATTTTTTGAAAAATTATTAATCCAGTTAATTACACCAATAGTTCTTCATAAATATTAATTTTAAAATCTATTATTTCAACTCACAGGTTAAGTACTAAAAGGTATTCTAAAGCCAAAAGACAGTGAGTTTTACATTGTCAACCAGTATGAATTATACATAATTATTCTCTTCCTCTTATTAGATTATTGTGATTTATGCCTATATAACATCAAGCTAGAATTTGGCTCCTACTATGTTAAATAACTCATCATAGGATACAGAAGATAGCTGTATAGTTACCATTCAAAACAAAAACTGAGTAATGAGCCTTACTCTCAACCTAAGTCACCATGGAATTTGATATTTCCTGTGTGGAAAATTAAGACATAATAACTGCACAGGCAGGGTTCAATAAATATCCAGAGATCTTCACTAGGGAAACCTTGATAATAACAGATTATAAGTAGTTGCCAGTCACCGAAAACAGCTTTCTAAAAAAAACAATTTAAGTCCATATTATCTAAAAGTAACCTAAAATTACTGTCAATGCTTTGCATTCATTTGCTAAAGAACATTTAACATTAGTGCTTATTATCTTCTGTAAAAATATAAGGGTGATACACTCACACCACATTGACAGACCTCCAACAAAATTCACACGAGATGGCGTGGATTCATGGCTGTGCTGTCCTACAAAGACTCGTTGACAGGAACATGTGGAATATGTCTGCCCATTGGTAAACTGAAATTAAGACAATTTATGGCTGAAAAACTAAAATTTTGATCTGGAGTTATAAATATATGACAAATTTGAGTTAAAAAATTATAGGAGTTTGTTCAAACAAGCAAATTCTAACCACAAAAGAACCATTTCTCCTTTCGGAATTTTCCCAAAAAGGTCACTGCTCTATCTCCAGTACCTAGAGCCTGACACATAGTAGACACCCTGAAAAATGTATGTGGAGACAATAATTAAATAGATGAATGAGAAGTTCCAAATCTTCAATTTCACTCGAAATAACAGCAATTCCATCAAGGTAAAACGTGCCTTAAAGTTGAACCTAAAACAGCCTTAATCATTCTTTTACAGAGTCCCTTTCATTTAATGAATGAATTCACCAACTATGACCTGTCAAAATAAAAACTGGATTAAGAATAAAATGTGTTAAATATAATAGAGATAATTTATTCTGAATGGCTCACCAAAGCTTTCAAAGCATTAAAATCCAATGTAAGAGACAATGTTATAATATTTCACATAATTTTATATCAGTAATCATTTAGTAGGTATTTCAGTGTTTGCCCTAGACAACACCAAACATCACCATCTACCAGACAGCAGGTAATTCTCCAAACAAGCTTTACATCACAAGCCCCTCATCAGCCTCATTTAAGACAAGGTGAGTAACCCTACTATGCTAGTTATGAAATACAGGAGCACGAGACGTTTCATAGCCAAATTTGTTATAAAAACCCCTAGTTTATGAATATGTACCCACATTTGGAGAGAATAGGAGAAAGGAGAGAAAAATTAAAAAGAGTGAGAAACTGAGACCAACTTTCTGGAACAGTAATCACCTGGGGAATGAATAACCTAGAAATATGTCTTTGTAATAGGGAGGAAATGGCTGTTTACAGTTAGTAAATTACTGATTCCCACGTTGGCCAGTGACATATTGTGTGAAGACCCTAACCCAGATAGGCAAAGGTAAACTCTTTCTTTCAAACTAATCTGGAATGTTTTTCCCAGAGAAACAAAAATAGCCACTTAAGAAAGTGAAACTGTAGTTAAAATTTAAGGCACATTTTGGGTTAAAAAAAGATTTGTAAACTGGCCTGGGAACATCGCCAATATTTTTTATACTATTTCAGTAAGAGGGGAAAAAATGTGTTCTGAGTTCCAAACAGCTGCCTTACACATAAACTTCTCAAACACAACTGGCTCACATGCTGGAAACTATCTGTTCCATGGGATTCAATTTGGCTCATGGCATTTCTGAATATATATGAGAATAAGTAACTCTGTATTAGGCCACTTCCACTCAGATGGAACCGTTTCAAAGACCTCCAGGTTGTCCAGAGGTGAATGAGCTTGTTTCCCATCTAATAAAACCTGCAGCAAAGCCAAAAGAAGGGCTTCAAGCTACCAGGCTACTTTCCTTCCTCCATGAATGGACTAGACTAAACTTCCTTTGTCACAGTGACCGATATCAATCTGGGAGTTGAAGTACAATGTTATCACTTACTTGATTTAGAAACCAGAGTAATTTATACACCCAGGTTCTTCTAAACAGTGCAATACAGTACTTGTTTTCCAAATTAGGAAAAACTAGACTTAATTTTTGAGAATTTCAAAATACTAGCAAAAGTTTTCCAAAATGTTTTCTGGGGTCCTAGTAATATGGATTAAGAATCACTTATAAATAGGGATATTTCAGATACTATTAACATAATAACGATGTCAGTGCCTACACTGAAATAAGTTAAGGAATAGAGGTCATAGAGCCAAATTAAGTCACAAACATATTATCACAGATTAGTGTGATAATAATTAAGTGTTTATTTATGAATTATTTTAATATGCCTCAATTCAGTAGTTCAAACAGCTGTCTACAGTGGTTGAAAATACTGTAGTTATGTCAAGACCAGCTTGACTCTGCCCAAGACATTTTAATATATTCCCCAGAAGCTGAGAAAATAAAACAAGAAATGTCAATGTTCTTTTAAAAGAAAAACAAGAATGAAGTTGTGTTGAGCTGACTTAATCTAAAGAGATCCATCAGTGTCCCGGTGTCTCCAAGGTAAATTAATCAGAAGAAAAGGTCACGGTCTTGCTTTTTCCAACACCGTCCTCTTGATACAACAGCCACACTCACAGCCAGACAGGTGCACTCTATCCATTGCAAAGAGCTGTTTTTATAAGACACCTCTTTTTACTTGAACATCCTGCCACCTAACTCACTGTGGCATAGAAAGATCACACTGAGCTCAAACAGTGTTTGATATCTGGAAATTTTTAACAAGCTCCTCAGGTGATTCTAATGCACATTCAAGTTTGAGAACCTCTATCTTGCATCTGTCCTTAACTCATTCAGGTCATTCAATATCACACACACCCTTTCTCTCTCAAATCCTATCGCTACCAGTATCCAAGATGCTAAAACCACCATCGATTTTCCTAAATGGTGTCAACAATCTCTGAAATTGAAATTTCTAAAACACCATTTTCTTTTTCCTGCTCTATAACTTATCTTGACCTATACACCATAATTAAAACTCATCTTCCTAGTTTTTGAGACTATAATCTGATCCCAAGTTATCTCTCTCTCATTCCCCATGAACTCTCTACTCTAGTCACAAACCCTCATTCAAAATACAATCCAATGATGGTACTCATCTTTGACAAACTCCACCAAAAGCAAATCAGCTCCCAAAATCTATAACAGCTACTCCTCTCTTCATCTATAAAGCCTCCAAGGGAAAGCTTACGTCCCAAACTCACTTTTTAGCTCTCAACACATCATATTATTGCAATTGCTGTCACACATTCTTGTAGCCTTCTATTTGCTCCATATCTCCGGAATAGCAATCCTACTAAACACTTTTTAAAAATCCCTCTCTTACTCAGCAATAGCTGGTATTGGTCTTTATTACCCTTTTTTACGTCCAACTCCCAGGGCTAGCATACAAAGCCGCATTAACAAAAGTAAACCAGTTAACCCTGGTTTTCCCCAAAACATGATTTTATTCAAGTTACTCTTCTGATCTAAAAGGATCTTCTTCTACTCTACTAAATGCAAATCCTGTATATCTTTCAATATACAGTATAAGACTCAGCATCATTAGCTTAAATAAACAGTTTGGCCCTTTTAACTGTAGAATTTATAATCTTAAGTAGAAAATACCTTAATAAACAATAACCAAAATACAAAAACATATACCTTATTTTTATGATGCAGTAAATATATTTTGTTATGTTTTCTGAAGCTTCCTTGTTTTCACAGCATTTAATAAAAGGGACAAAAATCTTACAGGCAAAAAAGTAAAGAAAGTAAAAGCTTACCATTCTTTTAAATAAGTGAGGAAATGTAGTAAGTAATTCCTACTTCCGTTTTTTAATTATTCTGTCCAGGAAGTAACTATTTTCTCACTATTAAAAATCTATTCATTTCATTGGTCTTTATATACTATAATGGAATAGAAAGAACATGGAGCTTGGAGTCAGAAAGTATAGATTAAATTCAAAAATGGAATAACTTTTTGGCATGTCCCTCTCTCTAAAATTCAATCTCCCTGTTCGTAACATGGTAGCTACCTGGGCCCATAACTGAGAGACACTTTATATTCAGATCATCAAAAACCTCTGAGGATTCCAGGTGGTCTAAACACGTTTTCAGAATAATCTTCCTCAGTGCCAGGCCAGTATACTTGTACAACTATTGCAAATCTATTTAACTGGCCATTCATTTTCTTCTTGCTCAGAAAGACCAGTTCCTAAGAAGGAAAAACAAATCCAGGAAACACAGCTGGAACAAGTTAGTATCTTAGCCGCTCAGCTAATGCTAGAAAAACCATAAATCTGTTATTCATGGGATAATGCTTAGCTACTTGTGACAAATTGAAGGTTGAGAAAATATTTGCACAAAGAGCCATCATACCAGCTCAGTCAGGGCCAAGGTAGAGGTCAGTGCCAGAATGAACAACCTGTCACATTTATAGAAAACAAAACAAAACTATATATATATATATATATATATATATATATATATATATATGTACAGCGTAAGTTAAGAGTATTGCTTCATCTAAGAAAGGTTGTTTCCCTTCTCTCTGTTCTATATTTGATTTGCATCAATGTAATAAATCATGAAAGCAGCTTAGGTCAATATGAATCCTTCCCACTTACTGACATGGAACTAAAACTTAGAAGAGACAAACTGCCTAATTAAAATAACAAGACCCTGAAACAATATGTACAATATCAAGGATGGATGAAAAAACAGAATATTGCATTTATGAATTAAAATTAAGTGTTGTCATTCATGTTCCAAGTCATCTTCCATGTGTGCCTCAGTTGTCATGATCAGGGGACAGATATCTCTGTATTTTTATTTTAAATCAATCTATCATGAGCACACAAACTAGACAAACTGCCTAGTATCCTGACCAATTTTAAAATCCTAGAAGTTTCTATTTATAAACACAGTTCAAAGTATTTTTATTTTTATTAGCACTAAAATCATTTTTTAAATACTTCAACTAGATTATTACTTCTATATGTTAGAACAACTTTAAGTTAGTGTACCATTTTTGGTTGATGTTTTGTTTGTTTTTCCAGTGAACTATAATCACTTGCTAATACTCCTATAGGAATACCATCATGATTACTACAAATGACCACACATGGAGGATCCAAAGTTATATATACTTCGCTTGCTAGCTACAAAAGAAAAACTGAATTTTCACACACAAAAAAGTAAAAATCAACAAGAAGGACTACATCAAACTAAAGAACTTCTGTACAGCAAAAGAAACAATCTACAATGAAAAGGTAACCTACCAGATGGAAGAAAATATTTGTATACCATTTATTGATATGTGTTAATATCCAAAATATATCGAGAACTCATACAACTCAATAACAAAAAAAAAGCAATCCAATTTAAAAATGGCACAGAAATTGAATAGACATTTCTCCAAAGAAGACATATGAATGTCCAACAGGTACATGAAAATGTGCTCAGCATCACTAATCATCTGGGAAATGTAAATCAAAAACCACAATGAGTTATCAACTCATACCTGAAATGGCTATGATAATAGATAAGAAGTAAGTATTGCAAGGATGTGGAGAAAAGGAAACCCTTATACACTATTGGTGGGAGTGTATATCGGTGCAACCACTATGGGAAACAGTATGGAGGTTCCTCAAAAAATTAAAAATAGAACTACCATATGATCCAGCAATCCCATGTCTGGATATATATCCAAAGGAAATGAAAATATGATATCAAAGAGATATCTGCACTCCCAAACTTATGGCAGCATCATTGACAATAGCCAACATATGTAAGATATGATACACAGCCCCCTACACACACACACACACACACACACACACACACACACATACACACAATGGACTATTATTCAGCCATGAGAAGGAAGGAAATCCTGCCATTTTCGACAACGGGGATGGACCTTGAGGACATTATGCTAAGTGAAATACAAGGTCTGACAATTAATTTCACAAACTCATCCTAGAAAAAGTGCTATTAATACACACCTCATTGCTATCACTATGGTCACTTTTGAAGTACTCCCCTTGGGAAGCTGGGCACTGATGCCAGTGTCTAGATCACCCTTCAAAGCAATTTAGGAACACTTTTTCTGGAATGGCCATCAAAACTGTCAGTGTACCCAATATCTGACATTTAAGTTTGTGTACTTGCCACGGTGCACTTACATTGGCAGCACTGTACAAATACCTCGATAAGGTGTCATAACCTTGCCAAGGAGATAAAGAAAAGAAGGAAGGCAGGCAGGGAGGGAGGGAAAAGGGAGAAGTATGTGAGGCCAAAAGACTCAAAAGTAACTGAAAAAAAAAAAGGCTTTACCTGGCAGGTATCCCAGAGGAAAGCTGCCGTCCACACATCTGGCACTGCAGTCATGACTAAGGCTCAAATGCCGTGCTGTACGTAGATCTGTATCCCAGGCCCAAACACCTGACTGTAGTGCAAGCTTGTCCAATTTTTTGGCTTTCATCTAGGGACCCTCAGCTAAAGCCATTCTTAGGCATTTCCTTGGGAGGAGATATTTAAGTATGAAACAATTAAATGATTATTAAATAAAGTTTAATTTCTTCTTGAAAAAAACAAGAGAATCCTCTCATGCTGATCCCCAATAGTTTTGAAGTCAACTAGAAAAGTTTAAGAAAGAGTTCAAGTAAGTTTTGAAGGTGACTAGAATAGTTCAAGTAAGAGTTCAAGTAGAGTTAAGAGTTATTTTAAGCTTAATCAACTTGTTTTACATTCTTTTGCAATGAGAAAAATAACTAGGAAGTCTGGCAGCGAATAGTAAAGAAAAAAAGTATTATAGTCTTTTCTTGCTTGGTCAACTTTAATAATTTACTCAAAATTTTAAGCATGAAATGATTAGCAAATAGCTGTTGTTATAAAACGCCATTCACCCATTAATCCACTTGGCTGACTCCTGAGGGTTGCTTAAGTGTCATTTCCACCAAGACATTTTCTCAGACCTCCCCTAAACTCACACCGTACCCAAGGTACCACTCCTCAATGGTTCACCAGCGTTCAGTGATTAACCCTCTTCTGGGCATGCATACTGGCTTCTAATTGTTGACTTATGAGTTCTCCTGTTTTCTTTGTCCCTCTCCCCACCTTTCTACTAGCTCAGGAGCTCCTCTAAACTAACAAATGTTTGCTCAAGGAGAAAACACACTCACACAGAGAAAGATTTTAAGAGTTTAAATGCACCACTGAGGTCTTCCAGTTCATCTATCACTTGCTTTGTAAAAAGTCAGAGGTATAATGGTTTAAATTACTACACAGGGATGTCCCACCTTTTGGCTTCCCTAGGCCACAGTGGAAGAAGAATTGTCTTAGGTCACACATAAAATACACTAACACTAATGACAGCTGATGAGCTAAAACAAAAAATTGCAAAAAGTATCTCACCATGTTTTAAGAAAGTTTATGAATTTGTTTTGGGCCGCATTCAAAGCCATCCTGGGCCCCATGCGGCCACAGGCCACGGGTTGGTCAAGCTTGCACTAGAGTCAGGCTTGAAAAACCCTTTTCCACTACTCAAAGATGTTTCCTTATGTTAGTTCATTACATACAGAACATTATTTACTTTTAACAATGTAAAATTAATTTTTCAAATACTCAGTATACACTTCTAGAGACGTATCCAAAAGAAATTTAAAACCATGTCCCTACAAATACTTATACATGAATGTTCATAGCAGCATTATTTATAACAGTCAAGAAGGGGAAAGAGTCCCAAATGTCTCTTTAACTGATAAATGAATAAATAAATATGATATGGCCACACACTGTAATGTAGTATTTGGTCATAAAAATATCACAAAATATTGCAACATACTACAAAATAGATGAAACCTGAAAACATTCGTCTAAGTGAAAGAAGCCGGACACAAAAGAACACAGTGTAGAATTCTCTTTACATAAAATACACAGAACATGAAGATCAAGGCATAAAAAGTGTCTAACAGTTATCTAAGGTTAGGGTGAGAGGGCCATGGGGAGTGGCTTGGTATAGGGTTCCTTTTAGGGGTGATAGAAATTTCTAAGATTAACTATGGTGATGGTTGAGTAACTCTGTGCATATACTAAATGTAATTTTATGGTATGTGAATTGTATCTCATAAAAGACATTATAAAAAGTAATAACTATAGTTGAAAATGGATTTCTGGCATATTAGACTTTGGAAATCCTCATTTATACACTTTCCTTCCATGCTTCACTAATAAAGGTTAAGTACTGCCTAATGGGTAAACCCTAAATTCACTTTAAATGCCTAAAATGCCATGTTTTAATCATTAAAAAACCCCCACAGTACTTACACTCGAAGTGTTTATATTAAATGTATTATATTTTAATATTTTGAGAATTGAAATCTGAATGCTTCACTCCTTGATCATTTTAAATAGAAATATATTTGCTGTATTTAAATGATTTCTATCTGAAAATGTTAAATGCTGCAACTTCATATATTCAAAAGTAAACCGATTCACTGATAAAGCATATGAGAAGAGAAGCAAATCCAGAAAAGGAAATTTCTTTCTCTAGGAGATACTATGCATTATCCTATTCTTCTCTGGCAAGTCCTCTCCTACACTGAAACCCACAGATACAGAAATTCAAAGGGGAAAGTGTTACTCGTAATATGCTAGCAGGGATATACATAGTCCTTCTATGCTTAAGTCAGTGACACTGTAATCATTCAGACTCCTAAGATCAAGCCTAAAACTAAGGTGGATTTCATAGCATTGAAAGTACATTTATTTTTTATGACAAGCATCATTTCAATGTATTTTTAATGCAAGGTAATTTTGCTAGCTATGTATCTGAATTTTCAACATGAGGGATTTTTTTTTTAACTTGGATACTATATTCTTATAAATAGAACTCCAGATTTTCTCCCTATAAGGAATAAGTTCTACATCTCTTTAAACAGAAAAGTAAGGTTTTCTTAAGGGAAAGAAGTTAAAAAAATCCAATTTAGGGTCATATGTCATAAACCCCTAACATGGAAGGAAAAACTTTTTATTATTTGTAAAATTATTAAGTAGATTTTTAAAAAATCCATTGGTTTTAACAGACAACTCAATATAATACTATCTAACTAATCTTGCTTTATCAGAAATTTTTTAAAAATCTAGGACAGTTTATGCTTAATGAAATTAACGAATAACAGTAGTACATTTTCAGGATTTATGAATTTTAAGAACAGTAAACTACACAGAAAAACAGCATGAGGTGATTTGAGAATGAAATGAATATAAACCAAGTATTTTCAAAAAAGTCATTCTATATGATGATGAATACCTAGGTGAACTGTACACACACACACACACACACACACACACACACACACTCTGATTCCAGTTGAGATTTAAATGAAGGCTATCAGGAGACTTAAACAAAGATAAGGAATTAGTTGATAAGCATTAAATCCCAGGAAATTCATTTGAATCTAGCGTTAAGTTCCATCCTAAAGCCCACTGAGATTCAAAGAGTAGATTTACAGGATACATATTAGGCTCATAATGAATATTAATATATTTTTGCAATAACCAACAATATTCATAAATTAAGGCAACATGAGCATACTTTAACACAGTGACCCTCACTCAGACTCAGCCCAAATGAATTCACTGTACCTATAAAAGTCTGTTCTAGGATATGTGCTCAAATCACAAGTAAAACAAGAGTGTTAAAAAGCTAAGGCAAACATTTTCCAAATACTTTAATGCAGACTTTAAATAGTAATTTGTTGCCTAAGAGGCCTTTTACATTCACATTTGGAACTATGTGCTACCATAGTGGGAATAAATATTTCAAAGTTTTTGCAATGGGGGCACCAGTCATTCTAAAATTAACCTTAACTCCCTATAAAGATAATCAGCTAAAACTCCTAAATCTACCTAATTTTATATTTATAAGGAACTTCATAGTCTTCCTTTTTATTTAAAAGCTTTTCAAAGTATATTTTCTACTCTGAATTAGCCTGAGGTAAGTGACTCAGGTTATTCATTTTTAAAAATTTACTTATTAATGAAATAGGAATAATACCTGTCTTATCCAATTGGGTTATATTAGAATAATATACTAATACCATTAGTCATGATACCATTTTTGTCTTTTTAAGTCATTTTTTTTCAGTTACAATTGACATTCAATATTATATTAGTTTCAGGTGTACAGTACAGTGGTTAATTAGTAATGATACCATTTTAAAAAGCATGAACATTTGATACAGCCAAAAGATATCCCAGCTACATGAAAAAACGAATTACCCTGCATAAGGTTCAAGTTTCCTTTGGAGATGTCAAGGAGAAAAATCTTTTCATCTACTCTCTCAGGTTCAGTGATGGTAAGCCTGCAAATTAAACTAACAAAAGACAGGTTAACAGGAGAAAGGCAAATAATTTTTATTAATATTTTATTTTTTAATGGAAAGTCACAGAAAAGAAGTAAAACAAGTGGTAGACTTGGAGGCTTATATACCATTTTAACAAAGGAAAGGGGCTGGAGACATCAATGGACGATAAATTGTGAATAAGTGACTAGAAAATATATGGGGGAAACTAATGGAAGATAAGGCCTATTTTCATAAGGTTTATTTATGCAGACTCACCCATATCTGGTGATAAAAGCCACTCTCCCACTCTCCTCTGCACCTTTTCAGAGCACATTCTTCTCCCCCTCTCCCCACTACGGAGTACATACACAAACCCTTGAAGAAGGGTCAAGAGGCTAACAGAATTCACTGATCAAATGATATTTACTTAATATCAGTAAAATGACCTTGGAAGTTGTGAGAGAACAAAGTCTTGGCACAGCACCAACATTCAATCAGATACCTTTAATATCAGTAAAATTTTTGTGCTGCAGTCCGTTGGAAAGAACATTTTTTAAAAAAGCTAGAGAAGTCTATCAATTTCAAAGATCTTCAAAGTTTGGTGAAAAGATACTGAATCATCTTATGAGCCAAAGAAATACAAAATCCTACCAAGTATTATAGATGACCTTCAATATACAAGTAGACTACAGATGTGGGCTATATATATGGTTAAGAAGGGATTAACTTAATAGGTCCCTGTTACCTATAAATAAAGCTTAATGTATCTATGAAATGAAAGGACAGGAATCTGATAAGCTAGGAGAATGTGACCTATTAGATAGGTCAGCCTTGTAATTCCAATTAAAATACAGAATAGAGTAAGTGATTTAGACCAGTGACTATAAGTAGAAACCTCACTTGCACTATATATATGGTTGACATACTTTGAGGACTTTAGAGTCACCATATTTGTAAGTTTAATTTGTGAGATGGATAAGAATTACGCTGATTTTCAGAAAAGCACTTAAATCAAATACAATAAATTTTAAACAAAGAGTTTTAAATGTTTAAGGTGTTTAAGTTTGTAAATGTGACTAAATATGATTCAAAACCTTTAAATCATTAAAATTTGATAGCCTTATAACAAGAATAATGTAATATATAAACTGAACTTACAAGTCAAAGTAAAACCAGAAATTTGAATTTATAACTGTAAATAATTTTTAAAAGCAATATAATTCCTAGAAGATTTTTTCCACAGATAACCACTATAAACAGAAGTGCCAAAAACATCATGATAAATAAATCAGAGTGAATGACAGGCTTTAAAATTGGCTACTTCTACAGAATGTGAATTCATAGAATTCCTTCAATTATAGGTGGTTACTAAAGTAAATTGCTTTTTCCAAAAGTAAAAGGAAATATTAACTAATCTTGGCACAGCTTTGTGCTATTTCATTTACATTCAAACTAAATCTAGAATGTCTTTTCACTATTACACGCTAGATTCAGTTTGGATATAAATGAAAACTTATTCTACTTTTTGGTGGTTGTTCATTAACTGTTTTCATTAATTTTGTAGTAGTTGTTCATTAACTATTTTCCCAACAAAGTAATCTGTAAAATATGTAACTATATCCATCCTTGGTATTTTAAGCCCTATTGCTATAAAAACCCTAAAGGAACTTTGGGCAGCAATACAGAAAAGGTCTCTTTTCTTTGAAAATAACCAAGTCAACTTTAAAAAGTAATTGTTTATATAATCTGGGACTTTAGCGATGTTTCATTTTTTTTCTGAATAGAAATAAATGTATAGTCAATGCAACAAGAAAGGAAATACAATCACAAAGCTTAATATTTCTGATGAGTTAATGAAACTGTATCTACCTCAGAGCCCTAATTTGATATGGCCACACATGTTTTAGGGCTCAACTACCATTTATTCCCATAAAAACTCCACAATATCATTGTAACAACCACCAAGGGAAAATAATGTTTGAGTGAGAAAATGTACACATCCAATTAGTGAGTATTTCTGAATACATATCTTGTGCTAGATACTGAGCTAAACCCTAGGGATAAAGAGGTGAATGAGAGAGATAAGGTCTCTGCTTTCTTGGAGCACAAATTCAAACAGAGAAATAACTGAAGAGGGAAACATCAGGTACTGCTAAGTTATATTGTGGAAATCAAAGTGTGATTTGATAGGACATCAGAGGCTAATTTAAGCTGGAGAAAAGGAAAAGCCTCAATGAGGCGACTTTTAGGCACAGTGACCTAGGTATCAGGGACCAACCATACAATATCTGGATGCAGGGAGGTTCAGGCTAGACAGATGTCCAGTTCAAGGAGGCCACAGTACCTGGAGCCAAATTTATAAACTCCTTTCTGCAAATCATTCTGCACAAAATTTACCTAGTTTCTACCATGTTCTTGGCAAGTGTTGGATCTACTGAGAGCAGGGACCACACCTTAGACTCTTTTGCATACGAAGTACAGATTATGTCTTGCCTTCTGTGGACACTTACAATTCACACTTGAGGCTGATTAATGATTAATAAAGAATAGGGGTCTAACATTGATACCTCAGCCACTGAGCCAGTTTCTAATCTAACAGATACTATTATCTGTTTGTAAAAGTTTTACCCAGCAATCATGATAACAGGCTTACCATAACTACTTGGTCAAAGGCAGAAAGAAAACACTATAATTGCTTCAGTTAGTATGGTTTACTTCCTACTATTACTGTTGTTTCCTACAAAGAGAGGTGTGATGAAAGGGGTTTCAGCAAAGTAGGTTAAGTATGGAGCCAAGTTTCAACTGTATAAATGCTGTTCTCTCCGCAAGCAGCAGGAAGAGTAATAATCCAGATTCCTCCATCTGTTAAAAGATAAAAGTTTGCTCCCAAATTTTACACAGATAATTTCAAAGGTAACAGATAATATGTAGAACATGAATTAAAGACAATGTATTTTTATTAATATACCAAATTTATGCAGGGAAAAAAATAAAAATGAGGTGCATACCACTTCCAATAGTACAATAAACCCAAAGCCTGAACAAACATCCACAGAAGAAAAAATACAACACAACCATCCCCTCTCTTTTTACTCTTCGGAACCCAGCTCCACCTGCACTTGACAATAACCAGAAAGTCATACATCCCTCTGCCTCCTGATCCTTCTCTTCCTAAAACCTGGCTTTCACTCTTCCATCTGTACTCCCCCAAAACATTCTTTTCTTCTTTCTTATCCAGCAGCATCTCTTTTCAAAATTCCTCCTTTCTGAGTCATAGTATTCCAAGAATGTTGCCCGTAATAGCGACAGGATTGCACTTAGAAACACAAAAATGTTTAAGAAAGAAGGAACTTTGAAGTTTAACCCCTGTCGGGTATGATAGCTGAGTAACTAGACTGGCGTCTGGGTTGTCCTAACCCTTTATGCTATGAATGACTGAGGTAGAAACAGTCTTCCCCTTCAATCTCTGATGCAGTGCCAAGAATAAGTCCACTTTTAACTCTTTTAATGATAAAACTTGCTGCCATATAGTTTTAAAAGAAAGAAGGATATAAGTACCAAATTTTCTATTTGTTCCAAAGTAAGACAAAAACACGTGAGAACTCTGTGATCCTTTAAGTCTCACATATGCTAACAGATATGAAATATATAATGTGTATAATTTCCAAAGATATATTTAAATATGATAGAAACCACTTTGATGTTTAGTACTTTATTTGTGAAAAGGAAAACTAATCATGTATACTGATACCTGGATATAAAGAAATGCAGGAAAGTAGTTATGTGCAGGAAAGTAGTTACCTACATATTTGCAAATACTGACAAATGAAAATTTTGAATCTAAACTTTAATGCTAGCTCATATGATTGATTTCTCTTCAAACATCAGTTGTAGCCCTAAGATGCTCTCTGGACAAGTACTGAGCCAGGGACTATGGAATAAAGAAATGTTAAGGTTTGCCTTCAGAAGGCTGGCATTCCATACATACACTACTTTTTTTACTTTAAGTAAAAAGTGGATATTCATACAAGGAAGTTAACATAGGCCAAAAGGCATTGGAATGCAGAAGAAAAGAAATTACTTAAATATACAAGAAACCCAATGCATTTACTCCTCTCATTTGCCTTTATACTTGGAAGTATATAGCTCATAGAGACAAAAATACATGTTTTAGAAAACATTTTTTAACAACTGCTCCATCAATTTGTAAAATTTTCTACTGCTAAATTTTAACCAGTCATACTACAGTGCAACTTCTTCTGACTTACAAAACTTAATCAGTGGGCAGTAATGAAATAATGAAAGAAATTACTTAGGTAGTGTTTCAGTCCTGAACAAAATCCATTTGTTTAGTCGAATTAAATATGACAATATTATGAAATGCAAAACAAAGAATAAAATGAAGAAATCAATCTTTAATTACAAAAGAAAAGATTTAAAATTCTACTCTTAGGACACACAGCTGGTGATTATATTTTTGTTTAGAATAAACTACAACCAGGCAAAGAACATTAACATTCGATATGTTTTCAATAAAGTTCCTTAGAAAAAGATTTCTTACTTGCAGTTAATTTTCTCTTAGAAGCTTATGTAACAAACTAATTTTGTCTTTTCTGAAATGCCCACAGGTATTTTATAGCAGTGGTGCAGACACAAACAAAACGTGCTGTCCTGGGAAATTAGACATGCCTACTGAAATGACAGGCTTGGAAGTTTATCCAGCAGCATTCACTGATGGAAGGACTCCAACCAAGCTGCGGGACAGTAACTGGAGAACACAACATCAGGCAACAGGATAGAGTGAGCTGAGCACATTGTGACAGGTACAGGCTGGCAGGTAGGCAGGCAAGCCTAGCAGCAGAGATCCCAGCAAAGGTTGCCAAGGTACCATGAAGGCAGGTAACCACACACAGGAAGGGAGACCATGACTCCCATCCTACAGAAGGGGCACAGAACACCTAATTTTCCCCAACTCCAAACAATACCAGCCCCAAAGCCTAAGTTGGGACTGATTCAGAAAGTGGACCATGCTTATGGGAGATTGGTAGGATTCTGGAGACACCTAGTCATACGGGTTAGCACTATGTCAAAATGACAAGCAAAAAAACTATAGAAATGAAGAAATTCTAATTCATATTTCTCCTTCAAATATGCACTGATTTTCAAAACAATAAGAAACACCCCATTTGCAAAAAATGAGTGTATTGAGAATAGATATTCCCCTTTTAGAAGGAAATTCAGTGCCCAGACAGTTAAGGGAATTAAAGAAAATTAAGATAAGTTCAGATTTTTTTTTATAGGACAGCAATTAGAGCAAAAAAGAAAGTACCATCCAGTGGGAATCCAAAGAAATAGGAGAACTATTTTGGGCCAATTTTGTGATACAAAAAAGATTCTGAGCATCCCACCGTTTTTCTTGATGATCCCTGCCACAGGAAGAGTACAATACTCCTTTACTAAAGGAGGTACACTTTAGGAAAAAGGAAACTAATTCCAGAGGAAAATATGGAATATATGAATAAATAGTGCAAAAAGAGTCAACTACATATGAAAATTGATAAAGGAGTAAATCCTAAGAGTTTTCATCACAAGAAAAATTATGTGGGTTTTTTTTTTCTTTCTTTGCTTTTGCTTTTGCTTTTTCTCTTCTCTATATGAGATAACGAATGCTAACTAAACTTACTGTGGTAATCATTTCACAATATGTGAAGTCAAACCATTGTGCTGTACACTTTAAATTATATCCCAATAAAACTGGGAAGAAAAACAATTCATATGATTCTGCTGAAAATTAAATAAAGCAGCATACATAAATCTTCGAAAATTAAACTGCAAATAGATGGGCACACACTCTCCCTCGGTATTCAAGAATTTCTTTTTGAAAATGTTAACCTATCTCAAGTATACTTAAGGAAGTAAAAGCAAAAATCACCTGAGCCTATTTGAACCACCACCTTAAGGCCAGAGCTTTCTAAGGAACATTAAGGTGTAAGTTACCCAGGGTGTTCCCAGAAAGCTTTAAAGTGCTGGTTCCAGAGGGAAAAAGAAGTTTTTAGAACCTTTGCTATAGTACAGGTGTCACTTTAGTTTGAAGAGTCTCAATACATCTTTTTCATGTGTATTTTTTTTTTTTTTTTTGCTTTTTGGTATGTGGGTAGCTCCCTGGCTGGGAATCGAACCCAGGCCACAGCACTGACAGCACCAGCGCCGATGCCTTAAGCCACTACACCATCAGGGAACTCCCTCATGTGTAATTTTAAGCTTTATTTAAGCTTTATTAGCAACTTTGTACACTCTTAACATCATATTAGCTTTCTGATGACTACTAAGTTCCCAGAATTAATGCTACGTGAGCCACTGATCTAGCATAATAAATTAAAATTAATATTTCGACTAACAAAAAAAAATCCTTAAAACATAAATTCTGTACTTGGGCAAATTTCTTTACTAATAAGTTCTTTTATTTCTCTTTATAGTGTATTGTGCATGTCAAACAGATTCAAATTGTTTTAACGAATTTTCAACTTTATTCTTTTCCTCCAGTGTTTTCAAATTCCAAAACATGTGTTCATAAATGTTTCCCTATTTCAACTCATATACTTTAATAGGATGTTATTATCTTCTCACCATGTCTAAACAGTAAGAAGATGTTTGTGAACTGGGCATAAATATGAAGTGACAAAAATGTCAGTTTTATGCTAATTTCATACGAAGCAAAATAAAATACTGGCAATTTTTCAGTGAACTGGGACAAGTATAATTAATCCATTTAAATTATTTAGACACCCTTCCCACAGTTTGTCCCTCCACCCCAAACAACGTTTTTCTCAAGGTTTCAGACTTAATTATCCAGATAACCCTACCTATGTTCATTTGACCTTAAGAATTCCTGTCTTCTGTATATGTCATGAAAATAAGCCTCACAATCTTCACTTAACAAGGTATAATCTAATTTTAGTAAGAGGAACAAAAAGCACCAGGGGTTCAATAAATTCCAAGAGGTATTCAAGCATGGAAAGCACTAACCTAGATGCTTTTACTACCTTTCAGCTCAGATTTTATTATTATTATTATTATTATTATTATTATAATTCTCCATGTATATCATGGAAGATCAGTAAAGATTCGTATCTTATGTAAGGAAAGGCAATCAACACAATCAACAGATCTTTCTAAACAAAAGTCTGCCTATTAGCTACCACGTACTTTCAAAAAGTATTCTCTTAAACAATTTTATTAACACTGAAGTCATAAACCAACTCCCAAAATCCATTGGAACTGGGTGGTGAATGTGGACTTAGAATCCTAAATTTTACGAAGAATTTCAATTTTTTTGAATATTTGGAATGTAACTATTCATGCACATCTAAAAAGCGTTATTCTCAATGGACTAAAATAAGAAATTCAATTAAAATTCTACAGTAGTTCTCAAAAATTCTCTTCAGAGGTAACTGGTATACCAAATCCAGGCAATCTATTATTTTGATAAAAATAATTAGAGAGCCCAACAAAGTGTATAAAAAGTGGCTATAGAAACTGCCTTGAAAAAATTTAGGATTTCTAAAATTGAACAAATCTGTTCATAAAAATGAATTTTTTTAAATCACTAGATCATCATTCTGGTTTTAGTTAAGTTTAACTTTAACCTCAGATTTAGGAAATGACAGGCCCTCTTCTCTGGACTGTAAGTGAAAATTAGCAGATCTAAAGGACCACTAATCACTCCAAGAAACAATACTAATGATCTTTTTTTCTTAGTGGAGCATGTTACCACTACTATAGTTGGATTTTACAAGCGAAGGGAACAAACTCAGAAATAAACAAACTGACAATATTTAAGAAACGCATACTCCAGTTTTGCTAAAATGTAGATCATAATTTGGCTTCACTAATTCTCTCATGATCACACCTCAGTGCGAGAGGTCTGTGTGCTCAACATCTGTTTCAACCTCTTTTACAAACTATCACTTTATATCTACCATGCATAACAGTGGTGATAATTCACAGGATTATCAATTAAAATGTCAATATGGATACGGGACTACCATTGTGTCTGAAACACACTCAATACATATTATCTCTACCCCACTGCCATCCCCCAGGGTCTACCATACTGCTTTGCACCATGATATTACAAAATATATTTATAGATGAAAAGGATTCAGAAAAGGCTTTACTTCCAAAATCAGATGTTGAATAATATAAATCGAAATTCTTATAAATTTGTTTTAATCAGCAGTTTACTAAGTTTTAGTAACCTTGACATAGGTTTCCTGAAATTTTGGGAAAATGCATGTTAATTATAAACATTACATGCTCTACCCAAAACAACTAATCTAAGAATAGTACAATAATGAGATCTTTGAATTCCAGATCACATTTTAGTTCATCTAGGCTCAGTGTAGCAAACTCTCAAAAGTTACGAGTTTTTTCATGAGAAAATTAACACAGTTATTCGAACATGAATATGCAAGCCAAAGTTTGTCTGGAAATATTTACCTGAAGCACTATCACAGTCTCCTAAATTAGCGGCTGGCTAACTTAACTCTAAATGACAGATAATGAATATTTTAGACTTTACCGGCAATACAATCTCTGTTGCAACTCTTCACTCTGCCTTTATAGTTTGAAAGTAGCCACATGCAATACTTAAAAAATGTCATGGCTGTGTTCTATAAAACTTCATTTACAAAAACAAATAGAGGTCTAGATTTGGTCCAGGAGTCATAAATTAGCCAACTTCTGTTTTAAATTATTCAATTATAATGACTGCCCTTTAATGAGATCGTTCACACATTTCTAGATGGATCCGTACTCTTTTTATGCTTCCCCAACCAGTCCAAGTCTAGAAAGTGGCTGTTTCCTGATGCAGAAGAGCTAATTTGAAGCTCAAATTAAATTCTTAGGGAATTCTATAGCCCAGGGAAATGCACTTTTATTATGCTATTATGGCTTCTGTGTGATTGGCCCAGGTAATAAATCAGAGTGAAATGAAATATTCTATCTGACTGAGAATAAGATAGCAGGGAAGAAAACAATATTTACTAAGTCTATGTATCAGATACAAACTAAGTCATTTGTATGCATTTCATGTAATCTACAAAATCATATGAGGCAAAAATTATCATTATTCAGGTGAGAAAACTCAGGGTCACTTGAGAAAGTGATCTTTCTGAAAGAAAGTCACTTCAGTCCAAGGTGATATTAACGACATGAAAACTGAAACTTAAATAACCAAATCTGCGATCTTTCCAATGAACTATATTACTTTGCTAAAATTTCAATGATTTTTTTCCTCATTTCCTTGACTATTTTTAAAATAAAGATAGCACTCCAACTTTCATCAAGATTAGTTTTAAAATATTTTAAGAGTATAGAAATTAAAACTTATTTGTATAAAAACCAAGATTTAAATGGAAATTTGGTTTCCACACTTGCCAGCCCACAAAAGCTATGAGACCACCAAACAAGTGGTTTTTAATTTGGGAAAATGCATTAGCCTATGGGAAAAGAGAATAAAAAGTTGTCAATTAATTAAGGCTTGACCATTTAGGTGTCAAATTGTATTTTAGGAACCTTTAGGTAAACTCCTTCTGAAATATATAAACATACTTCCATGCTTTCTTAAACAGAGCTCACTGAAGAGGTTCAAATTACCAACTAATCATACCATCACACATGCAGGTGTACAAAAAAACCAGTCAGAAGGCTAAAGATATAATTCGCATATTCGGATCTTCACTGAGGTTTAGGACACACACACACACACACACACACACACACACACACTCTCTCTCACACACTACATAGTCACTCCACACACTCATCCCAGCACCTCTTCATGGCAAAATGGATCTCTGCTTTGTGTGCTTTTGTTACTAAGTCTTAGCTCATCTGATCTCTGCAATAGCTTCTAAATGCTAATGCTTTTTTTTTTTTACTCTTAAAAATATAACTTTATTATTGGTACCTAAGCCTACTACATCAATCATTAAGCCAATGCTTTTATACATTTTCTTTTTTTATTTATTGAAGTATAGTTGGTTTACAAACTTACATTGGTTATGTTTCAGGTGTACAACCTAGTGATTGCACATTTGTATACCTTATAATGTGATCACCCCACTAATTCTAGTAATCATATGTCACCATGCAAACTTATCACAATATTATTGACTATATCCCCTTCGCTTTTTTGCCCATCTTTCCATCCCCTCCCCACTGCTTTCTTTAACCTCTTCCTCTCTATACTTTCATTTTATCTTTGTCCTTGTATGTTACCATCTGTCCTACTATTTCTCAATTTTAAAAAATGTTGGTCTTTCATAGATAACATCAGACTAAGGAAAAGATACTTATCTTTCTTTCTTTCTGGCAAAATGAATCAGAGTGAGCATGTGAATAATGTAATCTTCAAATTTTTCAGCTTTTTGATTTCAGGTTGAAGAGGTCTGTTGCTTCATTATGAAAGACGTTTTATGGCCTATACAAAGATGGGATCTGGGCAGGGTGCTTTTGGCGGAGTTAACACTCCCAGACTTTCAGTGTCCTAACTTTTTCTTTTTTTCTTGCAGTTTTCTAATTTACAGAAGATTTTTCCCAATTTAAAAAAATAAAATAAGGCTGTTTCCAATTTTCAAAATCTATGAATCTACAAAAACTCTTGTATATAATACTTCGGTTTTTTAGCTTGTATTTTCATCTTGAAGAAAAGGAAGTTTCAGTGGAGAAAGATAAAATAAATGAAGGCATTTGGAGGGATTCAGAATCGACTTAATTTTTCAAGAACTCCAGAGGTTCATCTTACTTAAAGCTTGAAGCTTTCCTTTTCCTTTATTAAAAATACAACATTAGTACCAATCTCGTGTTAATAAGGTTTCAGGAACTCTAGAGGTTTTCAAGAACTCTAGAGGTTCATCTTACTTAAAGCTTGAAGCTTTGCTTTTCATTTATTAAAAATGTAACATTAATACCAATCTCATGTTAATAAGCTATGATTAACATCATCTTTCGCTCACAAATCAAGGGAAGAGAGGGACGGACTCTTCAGAGTAACTAGAAATGAGTTAGAAGGGAAGGGAAGTAATATCAAAGAGGAAAATGTCCATCTGGACAACACAGACTAGGCAAATTATCTAACATCTCTCTGAGATGCCAATTCTTCACAGTAAAATATGAATAACAATAGCCTCCTCAAGGTATTATGAGAGGATTAAATGAGTTACTGCCTGTAAATCACTTAGCATAGGACATGATTCACTGGAAGGGTTTAATTAAGGTTAGCCATTATGATTGTTGTGGCTCAAGTTCTCTTCTTTATAAACACTGTTAAATCAGGACCATCATCATCCATGATTCAACAAATACTTATTGAGCAGTTGTTATGTCCTAGGCACTGTACCAAGTGCTAGTAGCACAGAAGTGAACAAGATACAACCCTGAACTTGTGGAACTTGCAATCAGCGATCAGGACAGGTCAAGGTAAAGGAAGAAGCAGGCTGTAAGGCCAGGTGAGGTAGATGCAACACTATACAAGTAGAATCCCTTGGGTTTGAGCAAATGGTGTGCTCCCAATCAATGTTTACCTAGCAGATTCAATACTATTAATAAATACACATTTTATGTTCAATAAATATTTATCAGATAAATTGTTTAACAATATAAATAAATAACTTTTATTCTGTCTTTTGTTGACTGAAGTGTTCTATAGGCCAACTGAATATTGAGCAGCCCATTATTATTATTATTAAAATATTTTCTCTGTCAAAAATCTATTATTAGAAGATTAATATTTCTTTTCTTCACTTGGAAAATACAAAAAGAAAATAAAAAGAGGTAACCTGAATGTTTATGTGAAGAAGCAAATTGTTTCAGCTTAATTATCCCCTGGTTCATTTTCTCACCAAGTATTGATTATCTACCATTGTGCTAGGTGTTGGCATCATAACCGTCTGTGGAAAACATGTTAAGTTTAGAAAGTGCTTTCATATATTCACTTATTTAATTCCCAAAACGACACTACAAAAAGCATTACTATCCCTTTTCCTGGATGGATAAATTGAAACTGGGAAGAGCGGTATGCACATTGCTACATAATTAACAAGCTCTGAAGCTGAGTCCCAAACCCAGATCTTCTCCCTCCGAACCCACCATCCTCTCTGCTATCCCTCCAGGCTTCCACAGTGATTCATCCACACCACATATCCGTGAACTCCTGACTTAGCATCCCTTACCAGTAAACAAACACTAATAATGCATTTGCTCATAAAATTTATATACCTTTTTTCCAGTTGGGGGAAAATAATCACCATTCATTTCTCCCTTAAAAACTATGGTAGTAGTATGTCCACATCATGATACTTGTCCAAGATTATACAAAAATATACTGATAGAACTCTTTTAATCCCCAAAGCTACATATAACATGGCATATTTCAATTTTTTACCACCCAAAAACGGGAACTTAGAAAAGCACCAAAAGATGCTATCTCTGTCAGTTTATGCTCTTGAAAGTAGTTTTATTGGTTGTTCATAAATTGGTCTAATGAAATTCACAGATTAGTTTCAAAATGGTTTTGACCAAGAAAGATGAGAATCAGGACCATTTTTGATCTTTTGACAAGTGTAACCTAACTCACTTTGAAACGACCAATCAAGGAAATTTTTCGAATAAACCACATTAAAAAGGATGACAGAGAAAAAAGAACTTGGAGTATAAACATGAAACCATTAACAGTGGTAAGTTAGGAGCACCTTCCTCCTGGTGACAATAGCAATACCACAGTCAACATATCCGTCCCAAAGAGAAAACTTTTTGGAGCTCGCAGATATGTCTCCATGGCAAAAAAAAACTGAACAGTGATTGTCTAAAACAGTGCTTCTCAACGTTCCTAATGCCACAACCCTGTAATACAGTTCCTCATGGTGTGGTGACCCTCAACCATAAAATTATTGGTAGCTGCTCTCTACACACAAGTGACTGGTCCGCATAAGTACATTATGCGTTTTCCGATGGTCTTAGGTGACCCCTGTGAGAACCGCTGGTCTAAAATGTCTGAAATGCTTGTCAATTATAACAACTTCTGCTCTCCCAGAGTATCCCAGTGGTAAAGAAAACCATAGTGGATGGGTTATCAAGCCAGTTCCTCTCAACAATGGAAAACGATGAAGGTAACGGGGTAAGGGAACTAACATTTCCCACGTACCTACCGCGTACCAAGTCCCATGTTAGACATTTCACACTTAAGAGTTCCTTTAATCCTTCCAACAACCTATCTTAATATAGAATACTATCTCCATTTTACAGATGAGGAAACTGGGTCTTGCAGAGTTCAATAAACTTACCCTACGTAAGTGACTATTATACCACGGAGAAGATGCTTTCAAACATCTGTCTTCCAAACCTGTATCCTTTTCACTCTACCACAATGCTGATTACATAAAAGTTCTCATCCCCTGATTTCTAATTAGGAGAATTATCTCAAGAGACCTATAAAACATTTCATTCTGTAAGAAACCATACCTGTGTAATTGGGTCATGTAAAGCTTCTGAAACTTAAGTTGCAAAGAACAGATGAGTTACTCTATAATGTTGATAGCTATGGATATCAGGAGAGCTATGCAGTCATGATCCAATGCACCAGAAAAAAATTATTGGAGTACTAAAAAGTCTGTGAGACACAGGCAAGACTTTAGGAGGAAGAAATTGAATCATAATTTTCAAGTTTCAAATTCAGTTCAAATTTATCTTTAATGACTTGTGCTCAGTGCTAGGGATACAATAATAAATAAATAAAGATCTGTGTCCCTGAAGAGTGTCCAGTTAGAGGTACAACCTTATACTTTCAATAAAATATGGTTACTGCACTAGAGAAATGCACTGGGAGCCCAGTTTGGAAGACAGGAAAGGACTCTGAATAGCTCCACTTCTAGGAATCTATCCCACAGCAACACTCAGATACATGCCAAAAATAAATCAAAATGTTCTCTGCAGCATTACTTGTACAGGCCAAAAAAAAATTTGGAAATGACTGAATATCCATCCATCAATAGAAGAAAAATAAATAAATTATAACATCTCTATACTTAAGAGGTATTAAAAATGATCATACACAGACATGAAATGACCTTATAGTGGGTTTAACTATAGTACTATTAATTGAAAAGAGGAAGAAGCGTGAAGACAAAAAAAAAAGTGGTCCTATCTATTTTCATATGTGTAAAGTTATTCAGATAATTCTAAGTATATATGAATTGAGGAATCAAAGCACTGTAGAAATAACTTTCTCAAGGTCAAAGAAGCAATGAACAACTATGGGTTCGTCATTCATTAAACTGAACATATTACAGAATTAATGTTTTACCATTTAGTAATACAACAGTTCCTCTCAGTAATTCTAGAATTCTTACTTAATTTGAGTTTTTGGGTTATTCTTTGAACTAAATATACATATGTATATATGTTTTCATTCTCCCTGTATCTAACAGGAAGTTCTATTAACATATTGATCTAAACAACTAATATTATTTCAAGATAAAGTACTTTCAAAAGATTTTTTTCATATGATCTTTGCTCAGGTTTCTGTGTTTACAATCCTACATAAATGTGTCCTCCATAAATAAGACAGTTCTACTCAAATTCACAGAATAAAGAAGACAGTGCATGAAATAAGACAGAAAATGGTATGATGAAAACAGAGAAGCCCTTTCTCCTGAATCGTCAATATTATCAAAGAACAAATAATATCATTGGCCTTAGCCTGCTTTGGTGTTAAAAGCTTTTCCAGGCATAAAAACAATTAAGAACTGCATTTTTAATTTAGATATAGAATTGAGAAAAACTGATTTTAGAAACTGGAAGAGATCCTAAAAAGGTCAGCTTAGGACATCATGTTTTACAGAAGAGCAAACTGAGGCCCTTTATTAAAGGATCACTCGTCGTTCATGATTACCAATGGAGAATACAGCCAGGTAAGTCATTCCAACTCCATTGCCTTCTCCACTACCCACAGGGCAACACTCAAACTTAGTTATTGAAGAAATCTAATTTAATTTAGGTTTATTATCCAAATGGGCTATCTCTAGGGGGTGAAATTACTGTTCAAAACTCCTTTTCTAAATATAAACATACCTAAAATAGTTTCTTCACTCATCAATTATTTAAACAGTAAGAAAACAGAATTTTTAAAATTTTCTTACATTTTATGGCAATGTACTTATCACAAGGCAGAAGAGCCTGTTACAATCCAGGCTGACTGAGGAGATTAAAAGAAATTTTAAAATCCAGATCTCGGGTTTCTAAAATGAAATAGCAAAATGCAATTCCTTACTTCAATCAATAAGCTTTACTGCAAGCTGAAAGCAGTACTTTCATTAATTGAAATCCCTTTATCATAACCCATATTCACCGTAAATTTTCACATTTCTGGGATAATCACTGAGGGAAGGAGAGGGAAGACAGTGAGAGCAACCGAACTTTTGAAATGCAATTTAAAAGAAAAATTCTTTTAAAAACTGTACAACAATTTTTCCCAAAGTGTGTTCTACAAGTGATGGAACACTAAATGATATCATGGAATGCTTAATGAAAAAGAATAAGGTGGGAAGAGAATTCTTTCAAAAAATGTAACAGTATGGTCTTCTTGAGTAGGCTAATAATAGACTTGCGATTCTCTAAGAAGGAGCTATGGTATAAAGTTTCCCAAACATAACTAACCACAGAGCCATTTTTTTTTTTACAGTACTCCCTAAAGACCTAATAATCAATAAAGCCCATCTTTGGGATATGCCACCATATCTTATCATTTGACTCCAGACGACACTGCACAAAGAAGCCCTAGCTCACTGATGCTCTAAAAAGAGCAATGCAAAGAAATCATGTTTAGCTAGTAGCTCAGCTGTCACCCTCTCTTACCTTGGCAGAGAGAAGAGAAAGAATTGAAGGTGACCAATTTCAGGTAATGAAAATTACATTACCTCTTCAAAGATAATTTATAAAAATGCAAAGTATATCAATCATAAGCATGCAATCTATATGTCTTCAAGTTCATATCTCTGCATCTATTATTATCACACTGTAATACATAATATTCTGATAAAATTGTTGCTAATCAAAATATTATACTCATTTCTCCAGAAACACGTCTTTTAAAAAGGTAATCTGCAAAATAAGATACAGGGCAAAACAAGGAAAAAGGTTCAGGTAACAGACTAAACAGAATACAAAGGTTCTGTGAACCTCCTATTATACTCATTTTGAACAATTTTCTTAACTCTGCAATGAATCTGTTATGAATTCAAAGTCCAGGTCTTTTTGACAAAATAATAGTAATAATCAATATTAACAATAATAATTTATAAACAGGAGGGGTATCACTCAGATGATAAAACTCAGGATAGATCTCAGCAGTTAAGGTTGAGAAGCTCTCAAATTTATGCCACATATTAGGGATCTTGAAAGGTCACATTAGAAGAGATTAAACAAAGACAATAATTTCGAAGCAAGTATTTGTTTTCTAAATTGTTAAGGGTGTGCTGGTGTAACTCAATTATACTTACTGAGCTGTCAGGGAGTCTGATACAGGAAAGACACATGAACATTAATTGACCGATGGGCCAAGGCTCTAGTCTGCATGTAAAGCAGCCAGTAAAAGGAAAAACTGTTGCCCAAAAAGAATACTACATTCAAATTACTCCTGGGCCATTTCTTAATTACTCTGATCTTGTTGACGTAACACTCTGTCTTTAGTTCCCCGTTTTTAAAACACAAACTGATTCACAGAAATTTTTGAGACTAGACAATAAAACAACATTAACAAAGAAAAACTAAAAACACTGAGTTTTTGGTCTCCAAATGAGAATTTTAAATTTACTTTGATCATGCTATGTAATGGTACTCAGTTCTAAACTCAATTAAAAGCATTTATAGAAAAACTATTTTCCAAATGGGATAAAAAACCAGAAAGAAGGCAGCTTCTCATGAAGGCTCTACACTAAAGACTGAGTCTTACACTAGTAAGAGCGCAGGCTCTGGAGCCAGACCACCTCGGCCACATGCTATGTCCACCAACGCACTGGGGGCCCCGTGGCCCCATGCTCTGTGTCTCAGTTTCCACCACTGTAGAAGAGACTGGCTATCCCAAGGACTAAATGAATTAACACAAATAAAACCCTTTAAGCAGTGCCTACCTAGCACGGTAAATGTTGGCTACTTTTACTTTTATCATCGACATGATTAACGTTCACATAAAAATGTTTTCCTTGGGAAGAAAACAAAAGTTTTGTGGCTCCTAAGGTAAAAATGCCTCTTGTCCTTATCATTAGAAATATGTAACATTCCTCCTTTTCATTATGGATTACAGGATGTTTAAGATAACACGAGAAGCCCAAACAGAGCAACCAATTCTGCAAATTTACAATCCCCATAACTGGGCTCCTCCTTTATTCTGGATTCTCTATTTATATTTTTTTATTGTGTTTTCTGGTTGTAAATAACTTGGAATCCTTTGTGAAATGCCATGCACAAAATTAAAAAAAAAAATTCCAAATCTGAAGTTTTTCAAGTAAGAAACAAATGTGTTTATGTAAGCAAATGAAATGAAATAGAAAACAGAGGAAATGCTAGTAGAAAAGGGAACTAATGAAGAAGAGTATAGTGAGAAAACTCTGAAAGTAAGGACAGGAAATTTGAATATTAAGTAGATGGCAATGGAAGGATTCTATGAAGAGATTTATGGGTGAAAGTGGCAGTCTTAAAAAGTAACAAAATTATACATATTTAGTAACAAAATTATACATATTGACTTAACTAGTTAGTCTGGACCTTACAGAATAATAACATTACATCTGAAAAACCAGATTTAAATTTCTGTTGCTGAAACAGAATCACAATTTAGTTTTGTTAACTAAAAGAAAAAATTATTTGATCACATCAACTCCAACCATATGATGTTTATGCATAACAAGCTACAGAAGACAGACAGCAGATTCAAAGGCTCCATTACTTTCTCGTAGGGGGAAAAATTAAACCATATAAAAGGAAAACATCAAAAACAGAAATGCAGTGAAAAAAACACAAAAGTTACACATAAAATAATTATGATATAAAAACCTCAGCAATATATTTGACAATACACATTTTAAATAAAAAACAAAATCCAAATAAATAAGGAATTGTAACACCTCTGTATACTCCGAGACTTCCAGAAGGGTACAATGAGAAGCTACTTGAAATTCATAAAGCACCTCCTCCACTGGCAAAAGGAGTTACGGATGTCATTTAAATAAGTAACACCTCAAATATCTGCGCCCCCCGCCCATAAGCAATGTCATAAATCTGCTGGGATGATAGCAAGGGAAGAACAAACCCCTCCGAGTGCATATAGAAAGATGTCTAAAACATGCCCAAAGCAAAAACTCAACAAGTATATGCAATATTGCAAACCTATACACGAAACTCATTTTCAGTTATTCCCAATTAAACTAGGCAATGAGAGATCTTGACACCCTATTCAAAATGCTCTACCATTTACAGGAAAGGCCAGCATCCATCACCCACCATCGGCATGGCTATTCTTAGGGAACCAGACCAATTGGTAGATACTTGAGTATCTTCATCTCCTCTAAAGACAGAAAGACTTTTTTTATTTCTCCAATTTCTCTCTTAAAACGTTTATATAACAGTCATAGAGTTCTGTGTGAAACCAAACTACATTGCCACAGACTTGTAAGTCATCAACTTCATTTCTCTAATAATGCCTAAGAGCTCTGGAAATCAGGACATATGCTCATATAACTAAATTATGGGGAGATGGCTTTAAAGTTGCATTTGTTCACAATTAACTAATGACCACCTAATTTGTGCCATAGGTAGTGGAAACATAAAAATTATGAAGTCATAGAGGTCCCTTTCCCTCAAGGAGCTCACAGTCATGTAATTAGTTGGCTGAAGCAGAGGAACAAAAAGGTCTTTCACAGAGAAGGTTGTGAGGTGAAGTACAAATGACTTTCCTGGAGATCTCAGGGGCTAGGATGAGTAGGTACTCAAATCCTCGTCTGATTGTTGATCACAGTAATAGACAGCATACCTATCCTCAAGAACCTCCAGTGGCTATTTCTTTTTAACTCTGAAATCAAGACTGTTCCTTATTATTCTATTACTGTGAAGTGCTCAAGTGGTTAGGAAAATTCCTTCATTCCCGAAGAAATCCTAGGTGGTTACAGAGTAGAGACAAAGTGATTAAAATTTACTCAGGTGACCTTATTTGGGGCCTGTGAGCACTCTAATCTCACTAGATTTGACTGCTTTGTCCATGATGCCTGTCTTCAGCTCATCCAAGTTCTACAGGTTACAGGACCTGATCACACTGATGTTCAAATATAAACACACAGCATCAACCACACTGGAACTATCTCCAATACATTTGAAAGAAGTAAGAAGAATGACACCCACTTCAATTCTATTATGATCTCTGCCTATCTACCTAAATTCAGTGATGACTTAAGCATTTTGATACTTCACATAACTTCTGTGGCATTTATTCAAATAGTTCAAACTATTTTAACTTCAACTTATATTTCTGACTTTTCAGAAGCCTGTAGTTAAAAACTGAACCATAATAAATTTGTCTTTGTTAATTGCCTTGTAAATGTGCACATTTCTAAAAGAATCATGGCAAACTATGTTCTTAGAGAATTCCTTTCAGCTTTGTAGTTTAATAAGGTAACTGTTCTTAATAATTAAAGCAGTGAAATTTTCCTACATGATGACAGGATACTATATATGCTAATATACACAAACATGTGCATAGAGATATGGGTATACATACATAGCCAAAGGCAACCTCTATGTGTATGTGTGTTTTATAGTCAAAGCTAATTCTTTCCTGACTCTTAATCATGTAGTCACATATTTCATCTCACAGTGCTGTTCTACAGATATGTACTGCACTCCTACTCACCTACATCACAGTTATGTGGTACCAGTCACACAAGAAATCAGATGGTAGAATGTAGATGATCAAAATAATTTCACCCTGGCAAACAAAGCATATGCCCCAAGTAGACTGAAATCTCCCACTCTATCTTAGTAAATGAAGAGCAGCATTAAAAAAATAGTATCAAAATTATTATTGGTAGAGTAGGTGGTTAATTTAATTCATGAGCTGTCACAGTGAGTTCCACCATCCTCCTTTTCCTTCCTCTCAACCACTCCTACCTATAATTCCAAGGTCAAATGCTGTGAATATATATTCTCTCAATTTTAACATAGGCCTAAATTTAACTTGCAGAATTAGCTGTCTAAAACTTTGCCTCAGTTCTAATAAACTTAGAAAACACTAAATTTCCACTTTAAAATTACATTCACAAAAGTGAGAGGTGTGGCTATGTATGTAGCAAATTAAGAATTATACAATAAAAGCTTAAAATTATGCATCTACAAGAGACTTCTAGATATGAAGATCACCTAACCCAACACTTTCATTTTAGAGAATTCAAATCGGGAGTTGGTACCAATGCAATCTTTTTGACACAATTTACAAAATCTTAAAGCAAATTATAACAGCATAAATTCAAAAGCACCTTTCAGTTGGTAAATACTGATTTGTTTAAAAAAATAATAATCATAATCTATTCTTTCTAAAGAGGGTCAACACTAAGTCAATCTATTTCTAGCCACCCCTGAGATAGAAAGACATGCATTTACCAGCTTATCTTATATAGCAGAAATAAAACTAAACTTGTCTTTTAAACTGGCAAATGCTGAGCCTAACACCTACCTCCAGTGAAGTAAATGCCAAAAGCCAGGTCAGTGTAGATTCAGTAGCAAAAATTCACTGAAGAGGAAAAAGCCATGGAAACAGCCGCTCCCATCCCAATACTTTCAGAGGCACACATTCTCACACATGGAAGCGGTATTTTAAGAACCCACAGTCTAATTCATGCAGAAAAATCCCTAAAAGGAACATTAACATTATTATTGTGTTGGTTAGTATACTTAGTATTTGCATAAACTTTCATTGTGTGGTATCTTTATTCATCTTCGTGACTAATTTTAGGTTTTATAAGGTGACATCTGCTTCCAAGAACAAAATCTCACGGTGTGAAAGGAGAAAGATTTTCATTTACAATGACCTGTCAAAAGTCTATTGCTTGAAATTAATTGGGTCATAAATTAGGACTTACCAGAATACCACCCGAAGCTCCATGTGCCTTCAGAAAACAAAATAAACACAACATCCTACTGCTGAGTATTTATTTTTGCAATGTAAAATAAGATTGAAAGAAATATTATATTGGTCCACTGTTGATTTAGAATAACATTCACGTATATCACTCAGGTGCCTTTGTTTATGATCATTACAGATCCATCATATCAAAGGGCAAAATACAGCTAGAAAAATCTGCAAAGGAAAAAAAAATAAGAAAAACTTCTGGCTGACCATGTAAAGTAATTCTACAGAAGGGGCCAGCAATGTGCATACTTAACTACTGTGAACTAACCATCTAGGCTTAGCCTGCAAGACAAGCTAGGCATAGGTCCTTTTAGGCCCTGAACTCTGATTCCAAATGTGCCACCAACCTTGTACACAGCCTTAAGTTACTATTAAGCATTTTAAATGGCCTAGTAGTACTAACTTAAATCTATTAGAAATAAATATTTGCCAGTATCTTTAAATGTCAGTACCTCTTTTTCATTCCCTGATTAAAATTGCTCTTCCCCCAGTTTCAATCCATAAATACCACCAGCTTTCCTCAGAATTACTCAGTTCCTTTCTTCAGCTACCAACCCACCAGGAAGGTTGTTAGTTAAACCTTTGTACTTCTTTAAATCTTTCTAATCTTCTCCTCTTTTGAGCTTTCTCCAAAGCACTATTTCTCAAACTCTATAACTCCAAAACTGCCCCATCATGCTGCTTCCAAATAATATCAGCAGGTCTGACCCCCTTATTCCAGTCTTTGCTCCCCTCACAGTAGCCAAGGTATAGATACCTGGGTCCAGTTCTCAGATCCACAGCCTTCACTCCAAGGCTCCCATTCACTCATCCTATGTTGCAAATGTTGGCTCAAAGACAATAACTCCTTGTTTATATCTAGCTAATTCCTTCACTATCTTTCATTTGCTGAGTACCTATTATAAACCAAGCAGTAGGCAAGGTCTTTAGCAGGGAAGGAGAAATACATAGATGAGTAAGAAATAGTAGCATATAATTTGTGTACTGAAAAGTTAATTTTATAAACATCCGTACCTCTCATCATCTTCTGCCTGATTCATCTTGCCCCAGTTTGCCCTTTGCTGTCCTGATGCCCATTCTTACAAACATTCTTCAGTCTCACCCCTGTTCCCTTGGACTCTTGCATACCCACCACACCCCCATCTCCACACCTGTTCCTTCAATACGTCTTCCACTCTCCATCAGCGTGGTCTTTCTAATATACAAATCCAACCATGACTTTCCTTGCTCAAAATCCCTTCCAACGACGGGTAAGTTTTCAGAAAAGCATACAAACTACTAAGTCTAGCACACATGAACCTTCCTGATCTGCCCTTGCCTTACTATGCCCCAACAATTTCAAACTACTTTAAGATCTATATGTTTTCCATGCTTCTGTGCCTTCCCACTACCTTGCACACCTGCCCCTTTCTCTGCAGACACTTACTAAACCTTCAAAACTCAGCAAGAGCTTTAGGTCCTCCCAGAAGCTTCCCTCAGTTTGCCTCTAGAATCCAGGTACCCTTTCTCTGCATTCATAGTGTCCTACACACAACTCTATTAGTGCTTCTCTCACTGCATTGGAGCTGTTGACTTACACATCCATCCCTCCCACTGGAACTAGGCTCCTTGAGAGAGTATGTTTTAATAAGTACGTGATTTAGGTAATCAGCATAGGGCCTAGCTTAGAGCAGACATTCTTTACAAGAAGATGCCTTCTTAGCAAACGGAATTTAGACTAAGAATTTGTCAGCTAATTGAAAAAAATCAGTTAAAATGTGGACTCATAAAAACTGATGCAACTCTTTTTCACATCTATATCAACGTAAGACACCTAACGGTACATCCAATCACCAATCATCAAGCCAGGGCCTTTAGTTTGAGTTTAGATCTGTGGATTAAAGATAGGCATTATCTTTCTTGCAGTGTTACAATGGCCAGTTTGGCCTTCTTAAAGTGGAGCATAAAAGTAAAGACACTTGCAAAGTAAGTGGAGTAGCAAATCTCCTCAGACTTTTGTTCAAATAGTTTTATTCACCCTGATTTAATTCAACAGCAAGATTTAAATGACTGCTTTATGAGACCTTTATAAAAATTCAATTTGCATTTTTATAGAAAAATCTTTCGACATTCATATTTTATCAATTTATAAGACATACAATTAAATAACATACTTAGATAAATAATGTAAGCAAAAACAGGTTAAAAAAACTACACAACCAACCTATAGTTAGCCTACAACTCAACTTAACAGAATGAGTAGCAAGGGCATACTAAAGACCAGTTTGCAAGCCAGAATCATGAAGATGGGCATCAGTCAATACATTTTATACAGCAAACAGAAAATATTCATTAACTGAGCAAGTTGGTTAAATAGAAGTTAGTTGAAACCTTCTAAGATAAATGTTTACTGAAAGAACAGAGAATGAAAAGAGAAAGAATAGAGAACTAATGGATTTCCTCCAACCTTCCAAAACCATCAACACACATACAGGAAGGAGGCACTATAGTAAAATAATGAGGTCATCTATTAATAGCCCGTAAAGTTCTTCAAGGACTCTCCATAGTTTGCATTTAATTTCCAACCCCTTAGTATATGACTTCTTCCTTGAAATACTACCTCCTACATTCTTACACTACACTACACACACACACACACACACACACACACACACACACACACCCCTACTGTTTCTCCACTTGTCCTGATTTATTTGTAGTTACCTCAAACATGCTTTTCCTTCAACTTAGAATGTCCCACATTTCTATCTCATTAATTCTTATTCACCTTAAAGGATTAAAGTATCACTTCCTCTGAGAAAGCCCTCTCAGATGATTCCCCTCCAAGAAGGTAGACACTCCTGTCAAGAGCACTTTTGGACCCTGTTATATATAGGTGGTCTGTGTACTGGCTACCCTGGATCAGTCCTAGGTTATGCCTGTTGTGCCAACCTAAGTATTAATAGCATTTCTTTCACTATCAAAAACTGTCCTAGCTTGACAATAAACTATATGGTCCTCCTGGATACTGTGTGATATAAAGACAACTAAGCAATGATCTATCAAAAACAAAATCAATGCTCAGTCTAAGGGGTTCCCTGGTGGTATAGTGGCTAGGCTTTGGCGCTCTCAATGCTGCAGCCTGGGTTCGATTCCCAGCCAGGGAACTACTCCCCACCCCCCCAAAAAAACCAAAAAAACCCCCACAAATAAAATCAATGCTCTTATTAAAAATAATAAATAAATAAAACACATATACACACTCAGATTATGTAACTTCTCAAATATGTGTAATTATTATTCACCTCTTTTTATTCTGAAAAGAGCCATGGTTTGGACAATAAATTATGGTCACCTTCTATATATACCTATATCACAGTATTTATCACACTACCTCATAAATGTTTTCTTCTCTTCCTATCTTCTGAACAAGGCTATAAATTTCTTGAAGAGCAAAGGCTTGTTTTAATTATCTTAATACTCACATGGCAGACCCAAAAGCTCAACACATATTAAGTATATTCAATAATGTTTGTTGACTGTTATCAATCAATTCAGAAAACAATGCTTCTCTATGTAGCTGCAGCATAACCAGTTATTTGAAAACACCCAAATAATAAGTGATTTAGCAGCCTTGATTACTTCCCACACAGTAATTATAGAATGTTATAATCATATTAATCTCAAAAAATATATCATCAGCAGTAATAACATCATGTTTGACATACCAGCTCAATTTATGCAAATAATATGATGAACTTTCATATTGTCATATATTCTTACCAATATCACTAGCACTAAAAGGTGACTTTTTTAGGGAATACTTTTTTGCATCTCCAAAAATGTATATAATTCAAAAAAGTTATTGTGTTCTTATTTAAAAAGAAAAATGTAGAAAATAGCTTAGCAATTCTCCTCCTTAAAGTGTCATTAAAAGCTATCTCTGCCAGAAGAAAATGATACATTATGTACATAAACACATTTACATGAACACGCAAAGCCATTTCACATTTCAGCCTACCATAACTGTCAGACAGCCTCCCGATAACGTAATTCATGGAGGAAACATACAGACAAAAAACATGATTTCAAGACCTCAGATTATTTGTTCCCATGAGGTTTATTACAAATTACTTCAAGTCACTGAGAAAAATGGGAAACTGTTTTCTGGATAAACCAGTCATATTTAGCAAGAGCTTGATTAAAGAATGGGACAACTGACTACCATAATAATTACAAAATTATAACTTGGATTTGGAACTAAAACCAAGGACATTTCTAAAATCACAATTAAAGGGGTGGAGGCAGAAATGATCCAAAAAAGTAATTTCTCTGTAATGACTGAAAACAAAACAAAAAAAAATAAACCACATTTAATAAACAGGTCAGGAAATAAAAGGTGGGAGAGACTTAAATGGTAAGAAATAATTCAGTGGCCACCTTTAATTAAATTTTCAATAATTTTCATGTAAGAATAAAGACACATTCAGGTATCCAAGTTACCAAAGTTGTGGCAAATTACTGCAAATTCTAAATATGGAGCTTTACAACTTTCGTATGGAACCTCGATTTTTATATTCTCTTGGAACTAATTACAAGCTTGGGCGATCACTGGAAGCAGAAATGAAGTTGAGGCAAAATGAATACTCTCTCCCTTCTACCCTCACAGCCATATCTCACACAACCGTACTTTAATGACCACTTCTGGTTACTTATAAACTGTCATTACTTTACAAGGCAACAGACTGAGATTCCCCAGATGAAAGAGAGCACAACAGCCTCAGCGGCTCGCCAGAGCAGGTCCAGAAAGATGACCATCTGTAATGGAATCACGCAGTTTTCACTGACAACTGCTATCGTGAAGGGTTTTCACCGATAAATGAATTGCACCATCATTATACACGTACACGTACAAACACTATCACTTTCATCCCACTTCGGGCCTTTACGTGGGGCGTGAGGGAAAGGGAAAGGAGAAGGAGCAACAGGAATGGACAGCAAAGGTTACTAACACTGACTGTGTGCCCACTAGGTGCCGAGTAGTGTGACAATTCTGAAGACAGCCATGAAACAGATAAAAGTCCCTGCCCTTAAAGTTTAAACAAACGATCTTAAGACGATCATACGCCAACAGGATCTGAATCCAGGTCTGACTTCAAACCACGTGATCTTGATACTACTACTACTACTACTACTACTACTACTACTATTACATAATGCCCCAAGAGGAGAATTACTTCAGAAAGGTTTTCCAGAATGACAAGAGCAGAAAAACAGTTTCTCTACTAATGCATGTGGGAAATTTGAGTTTTTCCCCAGAAACAGCTTCAATGAGTACAACCAAGTAAGAAACCCTGACTGTGATGGTTAATTTTACAGGTCAAATTGGCTAGGCCACGGTACCCAGATACTTGGCCAAATATTATTCTGGATGTTTCCGTACAGGTGTTCTGGAATGAGATTAACATATAAATTGGTTGCCTCTGAGTAAAGCAAACTGTTCTCCATAATGTGAGTGGCCTCATCCATTCAGTTGAAGGCCTGAATAGAACAAAAGACTAACTTCCCTTGAGCAAGAAGGGAACTCTCCAGCAGACAGCCTTTGGACTTGAGTCCCCGGCCTGGGTATTTCCCTGGGTCTCCAGCCTGCCAGCCCAACCTACAGATCTTGGACTTGCCAGCCTCCATAAACATGTGAGCCAATTCCTTTAATCAATCCATCTCTCCCCCCACCTCTCTCTCTCTCACACACACAGATCCTATTAGTTCTGTTTCTCTGGAGAACCCTGATTAATATATTACCTAAACATTAAACACAAGACATGGAAGAAAGACACCTTCGAAAGTATTTCATAGTAATATTTGCGGTTTACTTCTACCATCCTCCAGTGATACGGATCAACTCTACTTAGTCAATGGATTCTTTCTAAATTAAGGATAAAAATTTCACAAGACAAGAAAAGCCAAAACCAAGTAACTTCAAACTAAAACTTCTGACTGGTACATCTGCAAATGAAGCAATCTCCTGAGAGCTCTCTAGTTCCTTAAACATACTAGTCACAGAACTCATTATTCACAAAAGGAACAAGCAAAATAAAAATTCCATAAGTATCATAGTCTTCAATGGAAAAATACAAGTCTCATGTCAAACTTGGCTGGGTGCAAAATAATGTTGACTTTTTTTCTAATTAAACATTACAATTATTATATACAAACATTTAAGTATTACTAGTAAACTCAGCATTAAATAAAATACAAATAAAATTTATTAGCCATATTATAGTAATCAAAAACGATCTGGAGCACCAGATCATATAGTAAGGCAATTTAATTAGGACTTCACCAGAGCTTATAAAATGCCAAATTGCTTAAAACTGTAAAATTTGAGTTGTCAGTTGATCTAATTAAGTCAGAAGTGATACTTTAAATTTCTGATTTCAGAAAACTCTGCCACCCAATAAAAATATTTTTCTCATCATTTGTACACTCCAGCATTTTCTAGCAAAGTTTTTCGAAGGTGGAATACTACCCAATGCATGACAGGAACTGACCCTTTGACTCTAACTAAAAATATTATACTCTACCATATAGTCTAATCATACATCAAATGATTCTCTTTTCAGTTAAAAGTTTTGTTAACAAGAACAACAGGAAACTACATATTGGCTGGTGTTTTGGAACAGGAAACATATTCAAAAGGATGCTGGGGAGGTCTAGAACTCAAAATCCTGTTTTTAACTAAGTGCATGCAAGTGTTTTCATAGGATTACATAGAGGCAAGATACTAAACTTGACTACTCTCAACTTCTGAGAGAAAAATCCTTTTGAGGCTCGATAATTTAATAGATCAAAAAGAAGGATACATTCTCATGTGGGAGAATTGTTATGCTTTCTTTAAACCAGTATTTGTTATTTTTAATAAGACTACTCATTAAAATATTTTTCACTTCATCCAGAATACATGCCCATTTTCAAAAGCATATTTTAAGTAATATGTTAGGGTATCACACATACAACACAGCAAGTCAAGGAAAATATCTATCACAAATGCAAAAGTTATCATTGTAATTTAAAATACACTGAAAGGTCTTCCCCCCATAATACTTATGGGCTTAGCCACAAATATTGGATCCAAATTACCAAGGATTAAAAAATGTGCACTTAATGAATTCAACTGTGAACAGTTCAACCATTTTATTAACACTTTCTTCTGTGTTCCATAAATTTATACTATTCAACCAATTTTTTTTTCTGTGACAATGACCTCAAAAAAATTACATTAAAAAATAATTATTAGAATCTTGGATAGTATGTTGAAAATACATTTTGGTCGACTTCTTAAGTTGTTATTGCTGATTATTCCAATTGATCTCATCATCATTTTGTGCATAATTAAAGCAGTAACACATGCTGATTGTAGAAAATTAAGTATATCTAGAAAAATATAATTTCTTAAAATATCATCCTTATTCTCTCCATCCAGAAATAACCAGAATCATGATAAAAATGCATATTAAGTATTTAACCAGTCTTTTTATCCTATATTATATTATAAAGTATTTCTCATCTTTAAAAATTTTATAACAGTTCTATTCTATTACATTATATGTATATAAAATAATGAATTTAACCACTTCCCTATTACTGGATATGTGAGTTCTTTTCATTTTCTACTAAGACAAATAACCCTTCTATAAACTCCTTATTAACAAGCAATGCCAAAAATGCAATAAACAACACTCCGAATTCATATCCAAAAAAGGCCCGTAAACACATGAAAACATTCAAACTCACCAATTAATCAACATTATATATGGAAATTATGAGAGACATTTTTTACCTACCAAACTAAAAACTATAAAGTGTATAAATAATAGCAAGTGCTGGTACAGGGATTGTGAGAAAATCATTCCAATGCAGTATTAATTATAAACTAATACAACCTTTCTAAATAATAATTCAAGCATTATGTAGCAAGGGCTTTAAAATATTTTAGCCAGTAATTTTATTTTTAGGAATCTATCTTAAATACATAATCAAATAATAAATAGTTTTAGATACTAAATAAATACTGTATATGGGAATAATTCTCTTTTAATGTTAATTTACATTAACATTAAAGTCCATGAAGACCTGATCGAAGAATGATTATTATCATTCTTATATTCTGCTTTCCCTATTATATCATGGATTTTCACTTACGGTTCAGCTTTTATCTTTCATAAAGCTTGTTTTTGTGTTTGTTTGAATATTCAGTGATCAATCCTCAAATTTCTAAGAGGTAATGGGTGTTTTGGGCATAGCATATAATAACTGATACATGATTTAAATTATTGCCCTTTATTATCTACCTACAGAATAAACTTCTAAAAATAACTACATTTCATGTATTAGTAAACAAGATGATAGTAAAACACCATACAATGAAGTTTTGCCTTCCCCCAGCGGAAAGGTTTAAGAAAAAGTAGTCATATCAGTTGATTCATAATTAACAAAATGTAAATTTATGTCTTTTTCTTCCTTTATGTAACAACTTTGTATACCCATTTTATCTGAAACAAGTGCTTGGTAATAGAAACCATCAATACAGCAATGACTCACAAGTGGATTTCAAAGACCAACCAATAAATCTGTTCTCCTCTCTCATCTACTGAGGTCCCTTACAATGGGGAAAAAAAGCCTTCAGAAGCCGGAACAGCCATCTCTGATTCTGAGGACTATTTAAAATCCTTGTATTCAAGGTTAGACAAGTTTTCCAGTATGAATGTACCCTTCATGAAGCTCTGTCCTTTTTCTACTTCTGAAAGAAAAGTAGAAAAGTAATTTTGGAGGAGAGATCTGAAGTGAATGAAAGAGAAAGGTGCACCTCACTGTAGAGTGACAAACTCAAGGCACAGAGTGACTCAGTTTCTCAGGGCCATGCCAGTCCAAAAGCATCAAGGGAAAAGCACCAAATACCTACATTGAAGCCCCTCTTCTGATCACACCTGGAAAGAAGCCCTATGATCATGATTCTGTCAATCATTTTTACCCTTGCCAACCAATATGTGACCCCATCTAGCCCCCTCTATTTCATCTGATACAGAAAATAATTTGAAAGATGAGTATTCCCCAGTACAAAACTCATTAACTGACTTTAAAAACAAAGGAGACTAACAAGTCTGATCCATTTCATTTAAAACCACTTTTCTCATACATAAATATATAAGTAGTGAATTTAACTCTACACTTTTTAAAAATCCCTTTGAAATAGTTTCAATAAGCAAAGAACAAAACTTTCTCCCCCTAAAATATTAAATGTCCAGATATCTTTATACTCTGCCTATTTCATTGTCTATGTTACATAGAAAGCAAGTTAGACTGAAAAATTAGGAACTGTGCAAAAAAGTTATCAATATCTCCATCATGTTGAACTATGCTGCAAAGCTATTTCCAGAACAAAAGTGAGTGAAGCAATTAATATGTCAGCAGCTGTATTACAAAACATTTCTTTCTTTATTCTGAAATTCCTTAGGAGGGTTTTAATATATAGTTCAATCAATGCTTTCAAAAGTCAAGCTGCTCTAAAGAGCCACTATATAAAAAGATACTCCCTTAGATTTAACATTTTAATCATTTTAAAGTTTTTACTACAATCTATAGGACAAATAACATTCTCAAGAGCAATTTAATATAAATTCACTTCGATATTTCAAGAAAAGATGGCCAAATTTTTCCCTTTGAAATAACAGCACAAATATTTATGACAATGGCACTGTCCAAACATGTTTAAGTGATAATGAGAGAATCACAAGATGTTAAGCTGAGAAGGAGTCTTAGGGATAAAGTATAAGTAAGATAGCCTCAATAACAAATAAGCAAACCAAGGCCTCAAGAGGCAGATCTGTTCTAAGTTCATAAAATATCAAGTGACTCTCGGTGTTACTTTTATCACCAGTTAATAATACTTAATAGTAATATATATATAATATGCTTCCACGGACAATGTACTTAAACTAAATAAATGCCGGCCTAGAATCACTCATCTAATAGATGATTATATTACAGATAATAAAGTATGGCATATGAAATCTATATTGAAATATTGAAGGATGAGGAGAATTTTAAAAATAAAGAGTGAAGTTTGTCCATGAACAATTCCAACCAAAACAAAAGAATCATGAAAGCAACAACATAGAGGAATGGGATGACAGTAAGCATCAGATCATTTGGAAATGATAAGAGTCCATGCTGTAAAAGACCAATGTATAGATCAAAATCAGCATTAGCACTATTTGTGCCTCTAAAGACATGCTCCGCTGAAGCAAACCCTTATGCTTCATCAATAGCAATTTCAGATTACACGGACAAGTGCGGTGTCCCAAGCAAGGGAATTACTTCAACCGCCCACTTCACTACATACACTATTCTTCCTCCGTTTACAAATACGTACTTTCATCCCTTCCTGAACTCCGCTGTCTCCTCAGCTTCTTGTGTTCTTTCTCTCCATGACATTACATAAAAGGGCAGACAGCGTTTGGGGCTCCCACATCTTGCCGCTTAGTTTCTAGACCGTGTCACTATGCAAAAAATTCTTCTGTCCTTGCTCTCTAGAATTTCCTATAGTCCCTCGTCCTCATGATACCGTAAATGTTGGCATATCCCAAGTCATACCCATTTTTTCTACTACATTCTTTTTAAGAAGCATGCCCCTGATTCCATTTATATGAACTGTCCAGAGGAAGCAAACCCAGAGGGACAGAAAGTAGATTACTGCTTGCCGGCGGATGCGGGAGAAAGTGGAATTGGGAGTGACTGCCGACAGGCACAGGGTTTCTGTCTAGGTTGACAGAAACGTTCTAGGATTAGATAATAGTGACAGTTGTACAACACTGAAAATATACTGGGAACCACTGAACTGTACACTTTAAAATGGTAAGTTTGATGTGATTTGAATTTTATCTCAATTAAAAACTGCAAATGAAAATGAGACACATGCACATGTGTGCACGCACACACACAGCGTATGCCTCCTTCTAACTTTCCTTTTACCTTGCAAAATAATAAACTCCCCATAATGGCATTATTCAAGCCGAAGCTCAGGGATCATCTGTCAGCAATCTGTTATTGAAGGGCTAACTGAAGGGCATGGGAAATTACACTAGATTATCTTGAAGTACTTTTCTTCTTGAAGTTGCTATGTCATAAACCATAATGAAGAGCTTAGATTCAGGGAAATTTTTTAAAGTGACCAAGAATAAAAATTATAAAGCATTACTTGAAAAGTTTTCTTCCTATTCAAAATAAGAACTGTAGAATTTAAGGAAGGAAAAGAACAAAAATGAAAATGTTTCTGAAAGAGCATAGAAAATCATAAAAAATATTAAATAAGTTAGATAACAGCACAAAAACCAAGAAATATTCAGAGTTTAATGGAGCAATGTTTGTTTTGTTCATACAGAATTTATCCTACATCTAATTGTATTTTTCTACAGAAATGCTGACAGCTTTTTGTTTTTAAGTAGTGAAGATATTGGAGAAAATGAATGCAGATGAGATTTAAATAAATTACTGCTCAGGGGTATGTAACTGGATTAATAAGGTAAACAATGTATAGATAACATAATGAGGTTATTTTCCCCCAAATTCAGCCTTTTACCTTTAAAGTCTATTAACCCAACAACTAGTATCCTTTGTGAGAAAGTTTAGAGAGGAAGACAAAATATTAAGGTGATATAAAAAGCAAGAAACTATAATCTTTCTACCATGAATAAATACCAGTAAATGTCTATAATTATTTTACTATACAGAAGAATTCTTTTTTACATACTAAAGACTAATGTTCAGTGAAAAAAAAATAGAGGTATCAGTATACACACTCAATATTAGAAAAGGGGTTCATTCAATAAATACTCATTATTCGATTTTTCACAGTATATTAAAATATTTGACATATTTACCTGGTTATGAACTACAGCATACAAAACATCAAATTTCAAAAGGAAGTCCAATTTATATGTTATGACATTCAAGTTATCCAAATAAAAGCAAGCTAAATAAGATGACAATTCTTATACTCTCCCTAGAAGTTTATTAACTTAGGCTTTCAAAAGAATGAGAGAAATGGAATTTCTTAGTTTATCAAGAACTTTCTCTGTCTTTTTACACTTAAAAACTTAGACCACACAAAAGAGTCTAGGATTTTTAATGACCCAAACTCCTTATGAATTTAGGGATCATAATCCACTTTAGGATCCAGAAACAGAGAGCCTCATGAACTTTTACAACTTTACACCTGTTTGTTCTTCAAAGAATATTATTATACACACCCACCTATAGCAGGCCCATCTGGAAAGCAGGTATGTTAAATGAGCTTCCCACATTGCAGAACCAGCCCCTTTCAGGAACCAGAAAACTACTTCAAAATTATATTCCAAAGAGTAGTCTGTTGACCAGAAGCATCAGCACCAACTTGAGAGTTTGTTAGAAATACAAAACCTCACCCTAGACTCTACTGTTTTGTGAGTTTGCTCTATTATTTGAGAATTATGAGAATATTAAATTCTGTTATAAAGGTTAAGAAACTCATAAGTGATAACATTTGATTAGAGGCAATAATCAGAGGCTCAAGTAAGTATAGTGAAAGCTTGTAAGAGGAAGGCAAAATTCATAAAATGTGCTAAAATTAAGTAAATTAGTAACCTGTAAAATGCTCCAAAATAAAAAATATGATGAAACAAACACAAGGTTTACTAGTAGATAGAAAGAGGTGGAAATATCAAGTTATCATCATGCCCGCTCTAGACTGATAGCTATGTCTTCTCCATTTTTGGCCACCCACCGAGGACACTCAGTATGGTCCTATCCTCTATCCAAGACATGCAAATAAAACCCAAGGCTCATCAGCAGCCAAACTGGCAAAGCTACAGCTATATCTAAGTATACTTGTTCCCCTCTTCAATAGAGCAAGTATGTATCATACACCCAGGGCATCATTAGCCAGTGGGGTCCTTGCTCAAATATCAACTTTCGTCCTCATAAGCACACCATCGATGGGGAAAGTTGATGTGAAATGGGGTCAGGATATATGAATATTGTGTGCTCAGGACTCTAATAGTGTGGTCCTCCCAAAACTGTGTGCACTGTAAGTGTATTAACTTACCCCATGGTTTTCCTCTTGTTTCCTAGTGTGAGTTTTAAACTGATTTGACAAATCATGTGATTCAAGCATTTTAATTTGGTTGCTGAGCCTGTCTATTCCACAACCACTGACATGGGGGTGGTATACTTGGAGGCTAACCATTATATCAAGGTAACGGCCCACAGAACACCTACTGTATCAAAAATCCATATTTTAAAAGATCCCCAGGTGATTCATATGCATATTGTTTAAGCAGCACTGAGCAAGACTGTTAAGATAGAAAGAGAAAGCTCCACAAAGAGAAAATTTGGATCTCAGAACTATACTCCAAATACCATCCTAAATAAAAGGCCTGTGTACCCCCTGACAACTCAGAGCCTCAGTGAGGGAGAAAATGCTAATGGAACTATTTTCCAGATAAGCTATGTTTCAAGAATCCCAATCCGAAAGACACAATGCTACCAGAAACAAAAAACGGGTAATGACTTCCTTAATAAAGTTGTAGTGACCTTAGATCATCCAAGAAAAGAATTGAGCTGAACAGCCAAGGAAGCATCGTAATGGGCTATATACTTGTCACCAGCAGTTTCCGACTTAATCAGCTCCACTCATTTTATGTATATATTGCATTTGCCTTGTTCCTGACATACAGTAAGAGCTCAGTAAATTTTCTGAATTATCAGGAAAACTAATGGAAAATGTAACCCTTTCCATCACTGATTTACCTAAGACAAATTTAATTAATTCTATCCCTTGGTTTTGAGATATTTCTAAGAATGAAGGCATAATTCCACATCACAAATTAGCATAGTTCATAACACCCCTTCATTCCACATCTCAAGGCTGGATTTTATATTTCCTCTTATTAATCTCATTTTACTTTTCCAGGACACCGAAACACATTTGCCTACTCATTAAGAAACGATCTGACCATTTCTAAAAGTTACCAAAAATTATGTGTAAGGAATATGCTACACAGGAAAGATCAGCTATTATTCTGATGTTTTTCTAAGTCTAGATTTAAGACCAGATTTCAGATCAAAGGAAATATCTATTTAAAACACAAAGATCACAACAAGATATAAACAAAAGGCTAAAAGGTGTGGAGAATATTTACCCTAGTGAAGAATAAGATGAAAATATTATGTATGAAAAGTATGTAAAAGTACTAAAGCTCATTTCTGTAAGGACTATCCTCCCTGTTGCTTCTGAAAGAGAGAGTGTTTAAATTTAAAAAAAAAGTTTAGTTTGGAAATCATAACTTCACATTCCATAAATAAGGCTTTATAAAGATAATAAAGAACACACATATTGAATAGTTGAGTGTATTCTCTTCCAAATGAGCTATAGGGTCCTGTTCACTCCATGTATCTAACACAGCCAAGCACAGTTAAAGAACTCATAGGACATTAGACATTTCAGCACAAGTTTTTACACTGTTATGTGGGTTTTTAAATACCGTGTGTTTAAGAATTGACTCCGTGTCTACAAGCTCACAGAGGAAAGAGATAATTTTATAATTTTTGTGTCTCTTGCATCTAACAGCAAGGTAATTACACACATGATAGGCCTTCAATAAATATTTACTGAATTTAATTAAGTATTACTACTTTCCGAGACAAAAATCTTAATTGGAGATTAATTTAAACACTACTATCACCACCACCATCCAGTAGCAAAGTAATCTCCCAAAATTTCCAAGTGAATCCACTTACATGTTAAACAATTGGAGCAACAAGAAAGTAATTGTCTTACTCTTTACAAAAAGCAAAGAATGAATCTTCTGTTTGCAAACTTAATCCACTCCAACTAGCACTGTTAACTGCCCACCAAAACGCAGGACATTATCTTTCTAACAATCATTTGCTTGATCTGTGTTCTTGATGAAACATGTTAAACTTAAATATATGTAATTGATTTCATTCTTTGTTATACGAAAGCTATCTTTATCATATGAAAATTAAAAAGCAAAATGTTTATTGTTAGTAGTAAAAAAACCAATCACTTGATTCCAAAATATGCCAAAAAACCTAGTCTGACCACATATAAACCACCATATTTCAATGATAAATCCTGTAAAATTCATTAAATCTATTATTGTGCTGTTAAGTTTGAGGCAGCACAGGATCCAAATACAAAGCTAGTGCTCCATTTGGCTGAGTGGGTAGTGTTTTACTTGATAAATGTTCATAAGTTGCTATCCCCCATTAGGGCATCAGTCACTGGTTTTAACGAACTCCTTGAAGAGTTCATTTCAGTTACTCTTGCCTTGCTCCATGTGAAACAATTTAATCTTACTGCTTTCTACCTAAGGGGTAGAAAGTTGATGTTAAAAGGGGAGCAACTGCAAAAGGGACATGAATGGTCAAATACAGGAGCTCACTGAATAGGCCTGGGACCAGCTCACTAGAGAGAGTGCTTGGAATTGGGGGAAGTCGGGGGAGTGAGGGACAAAGGAAGGTAGCAAAAGCACTGCAAAGAAACTTAGCTTACTCAGAAACTAGAAAAGCATCTCTGTGGTTATTTTAAACACAGTTTAACTTGCTATGGCCCATTCTGATCCAGAACTTTTGCCTTATGCTAGTAAATGGAAGTTTGCTGGCTAACACCTGTAGATAATTTCATAGATGATAATTTTATTTCAAAACAGAGTTTTATCATTAAGGCAAAGTCAGATTTCTCTTTGCTATGCAAACTATGTATCTTATATGGAAGTTTCATAAGATGGAAATGATGATAGACACTGATTTTAGATTTTGAGGAGAAAATTTTAAAAGATACTATATCAAATTCCAAATCAATAATTATATATATTTATATATATATATATATATATATATATATATATATATATATATATATATATAGAGAGAGAGAGAGAGAGAGAGAGAGAGAGAGAGAGAGAGAGAAAGCTAGAAGCCCCTAGAAAGTGGTTTCATATTATACAATTCTGCCCCTGCAACCCTCCAGATTCCCCTAGGAGGGCATGCCAGAATCCTAGGACAGAACTGGTGGGCAAGCACACTTTAAAAAAAGCATTCCAGCAGATTCTCACACTCAAACAACCACCTCCCACCCTTATTGCCACTACCAGCTAATGATGTTTCCTCATGCACTGCTGAGGTACTCTGTGCCATTCCTCTATACCAAGCATTAACTAAGTGAAGTCGTTAGAACACAGCATCTGAATTCAGTTGGCATTTATCCAGTTTTTAAGAGGTAAAAATAAATTCATGAATAGCAAATCAATTTAACTTCCTTTCACAAAATTTCATGTTAAAGCTACAGATCAAATTCTGAACTCAAAGCAATTTACAAGTCATAGCTTTCCAATTAAAGTATTTAAGTCCGCGAATGTATTTTCATGAATCAAACTTTCACTACCAAGTGGCAGTACAAAAAAAAAAGTTCCAACATTCCTCACAGTCCACTTATACTTCAGGATAACTCAGATTTTTTTATGCCAAAAAAATAGAGGTTACCATAACTCTCTCATAGTACATTATACCTTACATCCTATGTTTAGACTCAGAAAATGTTATTATTATTGATGGGTAATCTTAGGTCAAATTACTTAAAGAAGTAATTCTATTTCGAATTAACACTCCTGGTTTTCAGTGTTCATATTATTCACTCTAGTCCATTGGAATGTATCTCACAATCCCCAAACTTCTTCAACTTTAATATCACTCAATACTGATTTATGCAACTCTAAAGCACATTAGGAAATATGACGGATCACTCTCAAACTCCAAACTTTTAAAATCACCTGACAACATGTGTCTATCAACAACCTTGAATTCCTTATAGTTGTCAGAATCTATTCTGCATATAGTTAGGCCCAATTACAAAGAAAACAGAAAAATCTTGGAAACAAACTGAGAAAACATACTTACCTTAATTGGAGCACTACTAAACTTAATTTTCCTATTTGCTGGGATATCCTCTTCTTCTGGCAGTCCAACGATTTCTGAGTACTCCATGTCAGGTTGATAGTAATTGTTTTCATCACTGTCTTCCTGCTCATCCTGCTCCGTGCCTGTCTCTCCCCAGTCTGAATTATACCTGGATCTGACCCTATAGACATTATAGTCACTGTGCATGTAAACATGGGAACTCTCAAAAGTATTTGGATCTTCAGGTACTTCTTTCCCACTACTGGATCCAGAAGCATCAGCAGAGGTAAAATCCCCACCTGCAAGTTGTTTCTTCTGTGGCATTGCTGCCTCACTCCCAACCACATCAGCTTCAGCGTCTCGTAAAGGTTCATTCTGTGGTGAAGGGATGTCAGACTCTGGCATTGCCTTATTCTCAGCACCAGGTTCCTCAGGAATGTCTTTGTCTATTCTGTCAGGAGTCTCTTGGGTAGATGTGGAGTCCTCAGCTTCCTTGCTCTGTTGTATGTCTTCACTAGGCATCGAACCTAGAGAGGTACTTTTCAAAGCCACATCTAGTATTGGAGTTGTAATACTCTTCTGAGCATCCTCTGTATCATCATTGTGTTTGGTTGGAGGAGACCAAGAACTAGGATCCTTCAGGTGACCAAAGGTGTCAAGATTAGTAACAGTCACAGATGGTAAATTCAGGGGATAATGCCCAGTCACTGAGTATTCATTGTTTTCAGCCTTCTCAGAACCAATGGCACCAGGGGAATCTGTGTTTTCAAATACTGCACTCAGTTGACTCACAGTTGGGGAGACAGCCTCTGTCCGGGAGCTAAGACTGTCCAAGGAATCAGTACTGCCTCTGTTGGACTTCGAACCACCCCATTCATCCTGAGGCTCACTCCCTCCAGCTTTCTCTTTCTTTGGGGAATAACGGTTGTTTTGTCCTGATTCATGCACACTTCTCTCAAACAACTTCCGAGTTTCTGTGAACTTAGAATATGAAGGGCCATCGTACATTGTGTCAAATCGACTAATTCGTTCTGAAACAGAGGACTCCAACTTAACAACTGAGCCATCTGTTTTCTCTAGAAATTCTTTGGGCTTCATTCTTCTCTGAGGAGATGAAGGTCCACCTTTACCCCTGGTTTTGGCAACGACTGCAGCATTCTCATTGGGTTCCATACCCATCTGCATAAATAGATTTTTAATTCTGTTGACATTGGAGCCATATTTCCTCCCCCTGCTTTGCTGGGAGCCCTCACCTTCTTTTGTTTTTTGTTCCCCATCTGACTTGGGTTTATCAAAGGTACTTTTCAGTGCCTGGAACTCAGTCCTGTATGCATTCCTGTGAGGAGAGGCACTTCTGAGTGTGGTTCGTTCACCTGAAGACTCAGTTTTCAACATTTTTACTTCAGGGTGAAAAGCCAATGTTCATAATGATCAGGAAACAAAAACAAAAACAAAAAAACAAAACACCTCTCTTCTCTAATCACCAGTGTTTGGCCAAGAAAAAGTACCTCTCAAATGGCATTCTGTGTCACTGATCCTCCCAACAGGTGTAATAGGAAATTATTCAGTCAAGAGTTACACAAATGGCTTTTTCAAAGCAAGACTAGAGGTTCATCTGCAATAGAAAAGAATGAATTTCTGAATTCATTTACTTATTTGAATTTATATTTAATCAACTAATAAACATATACTGTCCTTTTCAAAGTGGCTTCAAACAGAAAATTACTGACTGAAATGGGAATTTTAAAGCCAAGAATTCAAAAGTTATAACTTCGGTCTCTGCTAATAAAAATGTTTCAAACACAATTTGGAGATCTTAACCAAAATCACACACATACACACATACAAGTTACACAATAGGTACACTTGAAAGCAAAACTTTAGCCCAAGTTTTGGTTGCATTTGTGAATGACCTTAAAAGAAACCAGCAGTTTATACATCTTTAAATCATTAAACTGTCCAGAAAAATTAAGTTCGTTTGGGACTCTCCACATCAGGTAGAACTTATTATTTCTGTATAAGTACAATTAAAAGTTTGTAATCTATGTTTACAAACTCCAAAACATGCCTATAGAGGCTAATTTTCCTCCTTCTGATTCAATATTCTCATTGACAGCATCCCCAAAACAACATTAGTGCAATTTCAGACCAAAACAAGCAGAAGAAAGTTCTTAAATAGCTGTAAGTTTCACTGTTAAGTCCAGTTTATCAAATATTTGAAGTTTCATAAAGATGGGTATTATTAATTACAGAATGGTATGTAGGATATCATGGGAATAAATGCATGAGACTGACGATCAGAAAGCAAATGTACCATAAAACCTCTTTCCATAGCCCTGATTTGTTTATTACTACTTGCCTCTAACTTTGCTACAAGCTCAAAATGCAACGCAATGCAGACTTGCTGGTCTCCAGCCCACAGTTGGATTTTATATCAATAGGCCAGCAATAAATACTTTAAGATCTTCTGAGGAGCAGACAATGTACTTCTAAAGATTTTTTTCACTTTGTTTTGGTTTTGGTTTTTAATATTAGGCCGAGCCACATCACCCTCACGCACAATCAACTGCTGAAACACACACTTTTACTTAAATCGTCTCCAAACTCGGCTCCTGGCCCAGCACGCATGCATGGCCCATGCAGACAAACAAGAAAGGCTTAGAGTGTGGTGCCTGGTTTTTTTTTTTTTTTTTGCAAAGCACCGACAATCTCCTTCTACCCTGACATTTGCTTAAGCCTTACACACCCTCCCCTCCACCTCCCAGGTC
>PVJL010001508.1:0-46552 GCA_004026885.1 Lyroderma lyra | reverse complement strand
CCCCGGGGCAGGGCCGGAGAGCAGGTGACGCCAAGCGCTATGGTAGGAGGTCGCAGTCTAGCTTTGTGCCAAGAAGCACCTGAAGTCCTAACACATTGGCTGCGGCTCCCGGCGGCTGCCAGGCGGATCCCAGTGTGGCATGGGGAGAGCTAAGCTCCCTGGCCACATTACAAAAACGGAAAAAGAAAAAAAAAATTACAGGGTAATGATCATAAATCCCTTTGTTTTTCCTCCCAATGTGCCAGGAAACAATAGATCCCAGTGATAATGCCTCGGATCCTCAACCTATCGCTCCCAACCACAGCCCACCCCCACCCCCAGCCTGCTACTCAGCCTTTGCACATCCCAATTTTTTTCCTCTTCATCTCCACCCTCCCCTACTCCTCGCCCCCCGCACAGCCTCCCCCTTACCCGAGCGGGAGCCGCCGCCGGCGGGGAGGGTCAGGCGGCCGCGGCTCCCACCCCCTCCTCCGAGGTGCCCCCCGCCCCCCGGTGGCCGCGGCTCGACTCCGCGCCGCCCGCTCAGTGCCCTCCACCCGCTCCTCACGGCGCAGCGCGGAGGGCGGCTGTGGCGGCGGCTTCCACTTGCGCTGCGGCCCCCACGCGCGCCTTCCCCGCGGCGGGCGGCCTCGGGAGGCGCGCGGCGCTCCCCAACGCCATTGCGGGCGGGCGGCGGCCGGGCCCCGTCGCTCTCACACACTCGGGCGGGCCTGGGGCGGTGGGGTCCCGGCCCAGAACGGGCTTCGCCCACGTGCGATCACCCACCCCGGGCCGTTTGGCCGGCTGGGGAGTCAGGGTGTAACGGGGGACAGGCCTCGGGGATGAGGAAGGCCTGGGGTAACAGGTGCCTCACCTCGGCTGATGGGATTAACTCTAGGGCCGCAGAGAGAGAGAGAGAGAGAGCCCGGCAGCAAAATCCCAAGAGAGGGAGAGAGGGAGCCTCTGGCGGCCAACCGAGGGCGAAAAGCACCGGCCGAGGCGAGGCCGCCCCACCCACTCGGTGGTGGGCGAGGGGCCTCTCCGTCCTGGGCCAAGGCCTGCCCTGTCCACCTTTCTGCTTGGGAGTTGATTGGACGGAAACAGGGGATCTTGGGTTGCCTGCTGCTAGAACCTCCCCCCCCCCCCCGAATCTGCACTTAACTCCATGACCCCAGGGCATCAAAATCGCGGGGTCATTCTTCTGGTCTGGGAGGCCTACACCTAGGCCCCAATCCCAGATCCCGTGTGGCCACTCGTGCCACGGCATTCCACCTAACTAAACCGACCTCGACCTTACGACTCCACTGCTAAAAAGAAAGGGATGAGGAGGTCTTCTGACATTCTTGGCAAAAGATGTTTTTCAGACTCCCCGCCCCGACACACACACACACAACTTTTTATAAATGCTCAGTACCCACTCCTTCCTACCCGCCCCCCAAATACTGGAAGTGTTACAGCCTTACCGCAAAATATAAAACTGGTCATGACCGTCCATACAGACCTTTAAACCAATCTTCCTAAAAGCTCTATGGAGTAGAAATTCTTAAAGGATAATTTTTCAAGAAGGTAAAAAACACAACTCACAGAAATATAAAATGAAGATGTGTCAGAAATGTTATTTGGCTCATTAATTAAGGAGGGAACCAAGAAGATACTGCAACACATTGAAATGAGAATGTGAAGAACAAACCCTTAATGAAACAATCAGGAAAGAGGCAAAACTGGTTCATGTATAAGGCACTAAATACAATGGTTTGAATTATCTATCCTACCTGCAGTAATCAATTCTGTCTCTAAGGAACAAAATAATTTTACATTTCTGTGAATAAGAACTGTTTACATTATCATAAAGTTCTACAGCTTATAGATTAGTAAAATAAGCCTAGAAAAAGGCAATCAGAAGGGCAGAAAACTGAAAAACCACTGAACTCCACAATGCCATAGATAAACATCCAGCATTCCATTGAAAGGACTCCCAGTAATCTTTTGCCCATTTCAAAGTCTTACGCAAGTTTCTCCAACAGAACTATTATCTGTATTTTATAGATAGGAAAACTGAGGTTTAAGTTTTACAACTTACCCACAGCTTTATCAGCTAGTCAATGATTCTGCCTGGATAGGAACCCTGGCAAGTCTATGCACAGACTCTGTGCTCTGGGAGCAAAATTTTTTCTCACTGAATTTCAAAGGGGTTTTGTAGCTACTCAGTTGTATGTATCTTTTATTTTGAACACTGAAATTTTTTTCTTCAAGTCTCACCAAATTCTGGGTGCTTTACCAAGGAATTGGTATTCTCTCTCTACAAAGTAGACGTCTCTTCTATAAGCATAAACAGATGTTAACAGGCAAAGTGGAGGGGGGTTGTAGTTCCAGTCTCCATTTTTGGAAAGAACATTTATGTTGTCTGGGATAATTTAGTGGAAAAGTTCCTGTCATTTATTTGTAGTGCGGAAATCATGGTTTTTAGGAGAATAGCCTAAATAAATGCAGGAATCTAATCACTGAGTTCTGTCTGTAGAAGAGGGGGCAGAGTTGGCAATACAATCAGTCTTACACCTCTTTGCAAAAAGATGATTCATACAGAAAAGCAGCCTAAAAATTTTGGTTGGTTTGCATTTCATTTTTTCAGAATATGAAACTTCTGTGATGTCATACTGCAGGAATTAATGACAGAGTTCTTAAAATATAATACTGATAATTTAAGATTTCTGGATTGCTCATAATCTACTTTTCACTTCTAACAGTTGCCTGAATGTTTGAAGGCTCTACCAGGCCAGTTGTAGTCCAATACATGTGGCTATTTTAACTAAAAATTAAATACAATTAAAAATTCAGTTCCTTAGTGACTGCCACATTTGAAGGACTCATTAGCTAACTGCATGTGGTTCATGGCTAACCTATTGGCAAGTGTAAATACAGAACATTTCCATCACAGAAATTTCTATTGGACAGCTTTATCCTAGACAACATTTGCACTTCTATAAATTAGGACAGGTATATTGACTTAGTTCAATAACTCATTAATATATTGGAAATTTGACATCATAAGTTTTGCATGTTCCAATTGGAAAGGGTGGGAGCAGTGTTAGAAGTGAAAGGCAAAGTTTAGGACTGACATACAAGGTATCCAAAATACAGTGTACTTGAAGGAAGATGTTGACTTTCATATCTGATTTCTTTCACAAATGATTTAGAATATTGTGGACTGTTATTCTGATTTCCTCTGTAACCACCAATATTACGATTAGTAAGAATGGACCATAATATTAGTTGATCAACAAAAAGTACAAAATATATTCTGTACTGTTTTAGGGGGTTTCTCAATGTATTTTTGAAGTTCTCATAATGGGTATTCTGTGTAACTATCCCAAGAATTAAATATTTTATGTGTGTAAAGTGAAAACTGGATGCAGTTGTAAAATAAGCTTAAATCAATCCTGAATCAATTTGTAACAGCAAGGCAAGTGCCTAAGCTGAGTCTGAAGACTGCCTATCACTCTTAAATTTATAGCAGGAAGGCACCTGGTTGATATGTGCATTCATAGAAGTTCATAAAGGGAGAGAAAAGAATAGCACAAACTTAAAAGTTCTCTAGAATAATTTGTGTATGGAAGAGCAATTCCTATAGGTAATTTTACACATAACTTTAGTATAAAAGGATCTTTCACTCATACTACTCTTTTCATTACCAAATCTAATAAGAAAAAGGTGTTAATTTTAGCTGCCAGCCCTGTCACTGTAGCACAGCCTTCCCTAACTTTGTAACTGGGGGGTAAATCACTTCCCGGTCTGTTTTGCAAGGTGTGCATTTCCATCTTGGTTGGTTCCCTGAGCAGGGATCGAACCCAGGCTGGGGCGGTGAGAGGGCCAAAACCTAGCCACTGGACCACCAGGGAAAACCCTGCATTTCCATCTTGATTCCCTGAAAGTCTACCTGTTGCATTGGTCAAGAGAAATTCCACTCACATGGAGATTGCAAGCTGTACTTTTTGCAAAATTAGCTACAGAAGAGAAGCAAGGCAAAGTCTTCTGTGCTCTCCTCCCCACCAAAAGAAAGGAGAAAATGTCTTAGTGGAAAGGTTAGGTGGTGAACACCTAATGTGAAGGTCTAATATGAAGGAGCAGGCCTGGGTCCTAGACGTCTAATTCTACGGCATAGCTGGGAAGAAGAAGTGCAAGTGCTAGGCAAGGGGGTCCAGTCTTTTGGCTTCCCTGGGCCACATTGGAAGAAGAAGAATTGTCTTGGGCCATGCATAAAATACACTAACACTAATGACAGCTAAAATAAAATAAAATAAAAAGTTGCAAAAAAATCTCATAATGTTTTTAAGAAATTTACAATTTTGTGTAGGGCCACATTCAAAGCGGTCCCGTGCCATGAGTTGGACAAGCTTGTGCTAGATAGATCATCTAGACTAGAGGATAGCTTGCACTGCTCTTCTGTTCTTTAGGTGTATCAGGGAAAGCAGACTCCGTCTTTGCTAAAGCATTTGGGCAGTATCAAGAACATGCACAATTTTCGTTGCCTTTGATCCAGCATTTATTTTTATGAGACTCTATCCTGTAATAGCTAGTGATTTTTTTGAGTGCCCACTATGTGCAAGGCTTTGTAATGAGCACATTACTAATTAGCTCTACTCTTCAGAAAAACCTGAGAGGTACTCACAGGTAAAATTATCCTCATTTTACAAAGAAGGAAATTGGAACTTAGGCTAATAACTTGCAAAGCTGGGGATTTGAATCTTGTTCCTTTAAAACCCAAAGTTCGCATTTTTTACTAGATAACTGCCATGTCAAAATAATGAAAAAGAGAAACACCCAATTGCATAATAATAAGGGAATTGATGAAGTTACAGTTACTTATCCAATACAATAGGTTATAAAGAGAAGGTGGTAACATCAATGGAAAGATGCTATGGCCCAGGAAGAATGGATAAATATATATATTAATACCTGTATATAAATATATGGGTATGTGCTTGTGTATTTGTGTGCATTTTGTCTTACCTCAAGTCAAAAAGTCTTCTTTACAAAGAATTTCTTTGAACCCTATTGCAGGGGTACAACCTGCATTTTCTGACTCCCTCTTTTTCTGACCCTCTCTTTTTCACTCTTGGGGCCTCATTCTGCTTTTCTGGGTCTTTTCTGCTTTCTCCTCCAGATCAGCTTTTGTGAGCTCATCAATATGCACATGGTTTTAGAGAGCTACTAGCCCAGCATCAATATGACTTCGTAGTTTTAGTATCCAACATTCTTTAACTAGTTACATTCTCTGGTCTCATATCAAATTCACTATCTTGTAAAAAAATATATATGCTTTTCTGATGATGAATGGTTGGATTGGCTGGACCTGAGTCAGGTGTTCATCCCTATGTACATGGCGGGGCGGGGGGGGGGGGTGAGCCCATGGCACATGGGCCTCTTAGAGGTGCTATAAAAACAAGGGTATCCAAGTAAGGGTTACAGTGAGACAGAGAAATGGATAGACATAATAAAGCAGATGGGAAGGAAATACATGAAAATAAATCTGGATGCTTAGACTTAAACTTGACAGTATTAGGACTTGTGGTGTTTTCTGTCATTTTTGTATTTGTATATTATTAATAATAAGGAACTTGACTATTTTTAAAAAAGAAAGAAAAATGTATTGACAGTAATAAAGCATTTTACCAAGAGTTTAGTTATAACTGATTCTTTTACATTTGTAAATATCAGAGAGGTTTTTTTGCCTTCAGATCAGTCTCATTTTGTGATGCTAGCTATAAAATTAAGCTGAAATCAATAAATGGATTTTGTAATCTGGAAGGTATCATTTCTGCTCAAATGAACTGCAAATGATTCAGAATGCCTTTCTACCTACATTCATGGCTTGGGCATGTCATTGAAAGTTCATACCATCGTCTTGGTCCATTTCTCATTCTACAACACATCCAGTATCTTGACTTTTCAGCCTAGAAGTAGGCTCATGGTGAGTTTGGATATTTACTTTTATTTGCTATAAGTGATAAAATATAAAATTTTGGGAGACTTCTGAAAGTCATTTTTAAGTTACTACTATTAATATCTTAGCTTTACAAATAAACCATAGTAGATTTGCGCAGTGGGTATAGGCCTAAGTTATACATCTTCTCTTTTTCCATACTTTTATTTTATTTGGTTTCCCACACAAAATACAGGAAACCAAGAGCTTTATTGGACTTCACACGGTATGATGTTTTCATTACTGTCTCTGCTTCTAAGGTTGAAACAATAGTTGCTATCACCATTCTTTTCAGTTTTGAGGTTTGTAGTGGTACACATTGCATGTTTAAAAACAAGTGTGAGGTATTTATCTGTTTCTACAGAAGCCTGGCTTATTTTCAGCTGACTAGTAGTCCCTCTGGCAGAAGGATTCTAGTAGTGGGACTCTGACGGCCAATCCTCCACCCACAAGCTGCACCTGAACTCTGGCATCCTTGGGATCAGCATGTTGTCTACAGAAGCAAATGGAGAGGCACGGCGATCCTTCCCTGAGAGAACAGTCAGCAAACTCTCAAACTGAGATTCAATTGGAAAACATTTTACTGGGATTCATATTCAGTACTCTTCTACTCTGGCGGTGCTAAGCCTAGTTATTAAGTTTTATGATAAAAATGCTCTTCTCTGCACATCACTGTTGTCCAAAACACTCTTAGTTGTGAAAATATGGAGGATGAAATCAAAGAATAATAGAGGTGTCTCAATAGCTTCTCTATTCCATAGAATTAGCCTTGGTGAATCAATTATTATAGTTATTAAATAAACACCCCCGTTTACCTACAATTAAACAGGAGATTTTCGTGATTTTTATTTTCATTTTCAGTCTACTTCTGGTGATATTAAAACCTCCTTGAGGAGGCCCATTACATTCCCACTTTGTGCAAAATTTAAATTTTAACAGCGTGTTTTAAGAAACCGTTAGTACTAGCTTGGTGCAAAAGTAATTGTGGTTTCAAACCATGAATTTTAAATCATTATAACTAGGTTCAAACACGTCTTTATTAATCAAAATAGCAACTATTACAATCAACATATTTTTGACAGTGATAAGTATTTTTATTCCTATAACATAAAAATTTGTGCTTCAGGATTCAACTAACTCTTGGAAAGCATTTTCTGCATCCTGCTGGTCATGGAAGCATTTTTCCTGCAAAAAGTTGTGAACATGTTTGAAGAAGTGGTAGTTGGTGGGCAAGAGGTCAGGTGAATATGGTGGATGAGGCAAAACTTCATAACCCAATTCGTTCAACTTTTGAAGCATCGGTTGTGTGATGTGTAGTCAGGCGTTGTCCTGAAGAACTGGAGCCTTTCTGTTGACCAATGCCGGGTGCAGGACTTGCAGTTTCCAGTGCATCTCATCGATTTGCTGCACATCCATCTCAGATGTAAAGGTTTCAATGGGATTCAGAAAGCTGTCGTGGATCAGACCGGCAGCAAACCACCAAACAGTGACCATGACATTTTTGGTGCAAGTTTGGCTTTGGGAAGTGCTTTGGAGCCTCTTCTCCATCCAACCATTGAGTTGGTCATCACCAGTTGTCGTATAAAAACCCTCTTTTCGTTTCATGCCACAATCCCATGGAGAAATGATTAATTGTTGCATGGAATAAGAGAAGACAACACCTCAAAATGGCTATTTTTAAAATTTCCGGTCAGCTCATGAGGCATCCACTTGTCTAGCTTTTTCTCCTTTTCGATTTGCTTCGAATGCCGAATAACCATAGAATGGTCGATGTTTGGTCACTACGCTCCTCATCTTCAAGGTCCTCATCTCCTTTGCAAAACTTCTTGAACCACCACTGCACTATATGTTTGTTAGCAGTTCCTGGGCCAAATGTGTGCTGATGTTCCAAGTTGCCCCCACTGCTTTACAACTCACTTTGAACTCAAATAAGAAAATAGCTTGAATGTGCTTTTTGTCTAACATCATTTCCGTAGTCTAAAATAATTATAAAATAAACAGCAAGTACTAAGTCATTAGCAAAAAAATACAAAGCAAGAAATGTGCATTAAAAGGATGTATAACATAACCACATTTATTTAAGAAGGTATTCCAATATCAAATGGCAAATTTCAAAAATGCAAAAACTGCAGTTATGTTTGCACCAACCTAATATTTAATTTGTAAATGTGATCATCTGCTTTTAGAAATAATAAAAAATTTGCTCTGGAGATAATGTTTTTCCATAGGTTCTTAGCCATAATCCTAATACCCACCACAGACTCTCATTAATTATCACTATTTTAACATATAGTTTCAGATAAAGTTTGAAAATACATCATAATGCCTTACATGTTTATACATCATTAAATTTTTGAATTGGATGGATAATGAACAAGTACTTATCCTAATCAGTGGTCACATCTTAAGCCACCAACCCCCCTGTTCTTGTCCTACTTCTTGTCACCCAGCACTGTTATTACTTTTAGAAATGTTGCTGGACTTAATGTCTTTTTGTATCGGTGAATCACATACTTCTGGGGCTTTTTCATAATTGTTAGAAGAAAAACTTTCCGGCTGAAATTGTAAGATTTTCGTTTTCTAAAAATGTATTTATATAAAATAAAAAGACCAGTTAATCTACAAATCTTGTGTTTTAATTCTCCTCTTGATTTTTGTTTAATTGAGCAAAACACTGTTAAATTCTGCATTAATAATGCTTTGGCCTATAAGACAAGTGTTTGTTCCCTTACACCAAGTTACTTTTAAAAGAAAACCATGGGCACCATGGTGGGTTTGCCTATGGAAAAGACAATATGCTACATATTTTCCATATTGAATTGTATCAAAAACATAAACAGCAATCTAAATATCTTTTTAATTTATGAATAGAGAAACAGCTTAATACCTAACTGGGTCCTCAAAGGAAATGAAACTCACATCTTATGATACTGAGAATAGAAACAAACACATTAATGTAAAATGAAATTGAGCTGATATTAATTAAAATTTTAGAAAGTGGTGAAATAATATAGTCTCAAAAACAAAAACAGGATGTCATTTTTGCTGGTAATGTCAATTTGACCTGTTGTTGCTTTAAAGGGAAGCAAACTTAATTTAAAATTTTTTTTGCTTTGTTCTAGAATTTTAACATACTAGTCTGACATTATTTTGTGAAGCCAGAATGATTTCCTTATAAAAAATTACATATATTTGAGTATAGTGTGCTATAATTTATACAAAGTATACATGCTTTGCACATTCATAAGTTCAGCTCATCTCAAAAGCTTCAAAAATTAAGCAAAGCCAGTAGCATACAACCAAATAATAAACTACCACATGCTCACCCAGAGGCCAGTTGGGCCAAGGCCAAATGAGTCATTTAGATGGATAAATAAATAGTCATTTATTATGTGATATAGTTTTATTTTCTGAAAAGCAAATGTACCTTCAAAAATCTAACACTAAGCTGAAAGCTGACACTGAGAAACTCTTAAATGAGTGCCGACCCAGAAACTTACCTATTTACATGCAAGCACAGTTTCCAAAATATTTGTACATCATCATCATCTCCTTAAAGCCATTCTGATGGTTTCTGTGGGATTTTCAAATTACAAGATCATTGCATACTCTGTTGACTTTTATTTTGCTTTAAATGAAACTATCCCCAACTATACTGTCTCCAACTATGGAAGATATGACTTCTTTATAAGATTCTAACCATATATTTGAGTATGTAAAACCTAAGCAATACAAGGAACAAACAATTCAGAAATGACCAAGGGATCAATAAAAATAACAAAAATATTTCTAATAAATTACTATCTTGTAGGCTCACCATATAGAAATTAAATACGCAATTGATTTTGAATAGTTCTTGGTAGGTTTTAGACATATTTAAAAAGCAAACTGCCTTGTATGTTAGTTAGGTTAAAAAAAAAGCCAATTATGTGGCCCAAGAATTTTTATTAAATAAGTTAATAAAACGCTGAGATATTCTTTGCTCGTAGAAAATTTGGTTATCTGTATTTAATTTCTGGCATAATGCTAGGTGTGAAAGCTGAATGATAGCTATCCTTGTCTTTGTAAATGATGCTTATAAAGGAATATAAGAAAACATAAATTATATTGCAAAATTTAGAAAATATTTTCTTATCAGTAGAATCGTATCCACTGGCTCCAAACCTTGTGTAAAAATCAGAATCACCTGGGAAGTTTAATCAGATTGAAATTCCTGAGTTCTGTGACAGCCCTCCTGAATAAGGACTTCTGGGTGGAATCTAGTAAACTCTATCTAAAACATTCCAAAGGTGATTCTGTTATGCAGCTAAGCTGAGGCTAGATGTTCAGGCAACAGTAACCCGTGATGTAACAGATACGAGAATCTAAAAAGTTGCTAATGTCTAATATATATCTAAAGTTCTCACTCCTGAATCACTATTCTGTGAACCCTGTATAGTAGGATTGTCATAAATGTGGTGGAGCTTCTGGGACTGTGAATAGAAGGTATCAGAAACTATGCAAGTCCCATCTTCCTTGCTATGTTTTTGGTTATAAGGGTCTACTCCTGGCTTTGGGTTAATAGTGACAGCCATTGCTTTATAGTTGCTATCCTTATCTGCTCTCTACATTAATATAAGTAGGCTAGAAAAATTTATAAATGTGGTACTCACACTTCCAATAACTGAAAATCTTCTTGAGTCCCTCTAACTTCAAGACTATCCAGAGTAAGTTTAGTCTCTTAGAATGTATTTAAATTTGAGCATACAGTGATACATTAGCTGCCTTTGTTGAGGTTTCTCAACCAACTGGCAGATACTTCTCAGAGCCACTGAAATTTTAATTCCATTAGAAAATAGAGAAATTTTGGAGACAACCAAATATTGAGCATGTTTTTAAAAGATCATTTTCAAAAAAGGTAACATCATGACTCCCACACAGATTTAGAAATGAAAATATGTTATGATTTTATTTAATTCATTAGTGAGGAGACTGGCAAGATATTATAACCAGTTCAAGGAAGATTTTTTTAAACACACAGTTATAGATCATAAATATTAGAATTAATATAAAAATGAAAGAAAAATGTCCTCTTCCCCAGTGGAGGAGAAAGGGCAACTGCACCTTCACCTGACAGAATTTATAGGATCATGGGCAAGAATTATCTTGCATTGCCCTCAGCTATCTACACTTTAGAGAGTTGTAAAATAGCTCAAAGACAAAGAAAGACAAGAATCAGTTCCCTGGAAGAATGTGATCTAAACAATGCATAGTTTTCTGCTGAAGCATAAGATTTTCCTTACAATGTCAGATATCAGAGCCTTCATAAGTTTTCCCTTTTTACTCACAAAAACTTTCATGAACAATCTTTGGGCTATACATAGGAATGTTCATAGCAGCATTATTAATAATAACCAAAAAAGGAAAAGTAAGACAAATGTCCATCAAATGAGGAAAGGATAAATAAAATGTAACCTAACTATACAATGGAATATAGTTGGCAATAAAAAGAAATGAAGTACTGATACATACTACCATCTGCATAAAACTTGAAAACATTATGCTAAATGATAGGAGTCAATCACAAGAGGCTACATACTGTATGCATCCATTTATACAAAATGTCCAGAATAGGCAAATCTGGAGACAGAAAGTATATTACTGGTTGCTTAAGGTTGGGACTAGGGGAAAGGGGGTTAATACTGGGAAATGACAGTTAATGGGTATGGAGATTTTTTAGGGAATACAAAAAATGTTCTAAAATTGGATCATGGTGGTGGTTACACAGCCCTGTAAATACAGCAGAACACATTGAATTGTACATTTTATTGAGTCAATTGCATGACATGTGAATTATATCTCAATAAAGCTGTAAAAAAGAATCTTTGGCTAATCTATAATGAAGTCCATGCCCCATAACTATTGCCTCAACCTAATATGTTTCCCATATTTTATTTTATTTTATTTTATTTTTAGAGGTGAAAGAAAGAGATAGTTTATTGAAAAGAAAGTACACTCCTAAGAGGTAGGAGCAGGCTTGAGCAGGAGAATGGCTCAAGATCCTGTTTCCCATATTTTAAATCAAGTTAACCTTATTGACTAACACTGTTGGCTATCATTGAATGGTTTTCTTAAAGTACTAGCTGTATAGGTCAGGGATAATTCATATTACAGCTTAAGAATTTCCAAGAAAAAATTAAGTGGGATAATTCAAATTTTTGCAGTCATGTGAGAATCTGTGCAAGGTAGGGAAACAAAAACTGAAAATGAAAAATGTATTTCATTTATGTATCAAAACATTAGGTCAATAATTTCACTCTCTATTGGGGTTTACAGAATCCCTGTGATGTGAATGGAAGTTAAGTTTATCTTACTTAAAAACTTTTTTGGGTGGGAGAGGAGGGGGGGAAGCTAAATATAAGGTGATGGAAAGAGAAGTCACATTAGGTGGTGAACTTATTATACATCAAGTTGACAATGCACTGTAGAATTGTATGCCTGAAACCTATGTAATCCTTGCTAACAGATGTCACCCCAATAAGTCTAACAATAAAAATGAATTTAAAAAAAAAATCTTTTTTTAATGCAGTGGAGACAAATGAATATAGAAACAATTCTTTGCCTGGTTTGGCATGTCTAAAAAGTTAGAAGGGAGTATGTGAGGTGTTGTGGACAGATAACTTCTATAAACAACTGGCTTTATTTGTTTGCTATTTATTAATTTATTTTCTAAGATGCCTGGCAATAAGTCAAAATGTTTTCTACATATAAATAAGCATATATCAGGCAACATTAGTGATTTTTAAACAAATATGTCTAAAATTTACATTCAAACAAATCTTACCTCAAAGCAATCTCCTAAGTCTACTCTTAATAATGCATATCTTCATCTTTTGAAATAGAATTTAACATTTATAAACACTCTAAAGCCATATGTAATTATACATGTTATGAGAAATGAAAGTAGTGAATCCAAGTTTATTAAGTAGCTCACTGACTGGATCATAATAAAAGAGGAGTTCCAAAGAATAGTTCTTAGTATTATTTGAAAAACCATATTTTTGGAAGGGATAACACTAATTTTGATGCATAATTTGTGTTTGTTTTATTGCATTTTAATCACCCTCATTACTGCCACAGTTACAGATTACTACTGTTCTAACATTTATTATATATTATAAATATTGTACAGACAAATACTAATAATCATTATTTACATTGTAGTAGATAGTACTACACAGCTTCATTATACAATGGAAACTTGCTCCTAGCACACTAGATAAAAATGTGTAAGAAGCTGACACATAGTATTGTCTCAAAGTCACTTTTCATTATTATAAGCATGATTGTCTCATAGTCAGTTTACATTATTAAACATGTGATTTTATCTTAAGAAAGAAAAACAAAGCTAGAGGCCTCACGCTTCCTGATTTCAAAACATATTACAAAGCCACAGTAATCAAAATAGTATTGTGTTTGGCAAAAGGAAAGCTATATAAACCTCTGGAACAGAACAGAAAATCCAAAAATAAACCCTTACATATATGATCAAATGATCTTCAATAAGAATGTCAAGGTTACACAATAGGGAAATGGAATATAAAGCTGCAAAGAATGAAATTGGACCTTTATGATACACCATATACAAAATTTAACTCACAGTGGACTAAAGACCTAAATATAAGACCTAACTCTAAAAACCCTCTCGAAGAAAACATATGGGAAAAGCTTCATGACATTGAATTTGGCAATGAATTTTTGGATATGATACTAATAGCACAGGCAACAAAAGCAAAAACAGACAAATGGGACTACATTAACTTACAAGTTTCTGTGAAGCAGAGGAAATAATCAACACAGTGAAAAGGCAACCTACAGGAGGGTGAAAATATTTGCAAACTGCCTATTTGATAAGAGGTTAATATCCAGAATATATAAAGAACTCCTACAACTCAACAACAACAACAAAAGACACCCAAACAAACCAATTTAAAATGAGCGAAGGACTTGAATAGACATTTCTCCAAAGAAGATGTGCAAATGGCCAACAAACATACTTAAAGATGCTCAACATAACTAATCATCAGGGAAATGCAAATCAAAATCACAATGAGCTATTATCTCATGTCCATTAAATAGCCATGATTAAAGAAAAGAAAAAAACAAGAAAATAACAAGTGTTAGCAAGAATGTGGAAAATTAAAACCTTCATGCACTGTGAATGTACAGCCACTATGAAAAACAGCATAAAGGTTCTTCATATTTTAAAAATAGAATTACTATATGTTCCAGTAATCCCATTACTGTGATTTTCCTCAAAGAATTCAAAATAGGACCTTGAAGAGATATTTACACATCCATGTTCATTACAGCATTATTCACAGTGGCCAAGATGTGGAAGCAACCTAAATGTCCATGAACAAAAGAATGGATAAAAAAATGTGGCGTGTGGTATGTGCATACAATGGAATATGGTGCAGCTTTTAAAAAGAAGAAAATCCTGTCATATGCTGCATTATGGGTGAACCATGACAATATTATGTTAAGCAAAATAAGTCAGCCTCAAAAAGACAAATACTGTGTGATTCCATGAAAATTGTCAAAACTCTAAAAACAGAAAGTAGAATGGTGATTGCCAGGGGCTAAGGGAAGTGATGATGGGGAAGATCTGTTCAGTGGATATAGAGTTTCGGTTTTGCAAGATGACAAATGCTAGACATCTGTTGCTCAATAATGCTTGACCACGTGTCTGTAGTTAATACTTAAGTGTACTGTACTGTACACTTAAAGAAGTTGACAGTAAATATTATGTTATGTGTTTTGTGCCACACAAAAAAAGTGTAATTTCATAGCTACAAGGTGAACCTAAAACAAAGAAACCCTATTTTACATTTGTTATTCCCTGGAGAATGATCAAAATCAAGGTTAATTGGCAGGAGAAGGTAATCATGCACAAATATATTTTGCCAGGTTCCACATTTCTAGCTTTACAAATGCCTCAGCAGGTATAGAAATTGCTTCCTTATTTTCAGATGCTTTATTTCTTAGCTGTGTCCCATATATTTTGAAAGTATGTAAATGCTTAAGCTCTTTTAACCTTGCCTTTTATATTTGTAATTGCAGGTCTGACTTCTTACGTTACTAATGCAGAACAAAAAATCAAACAACTATTTCCTCATGAATCCAGATGCCATTTTGATTCCGACTCCACTTTAGGAATAAGTGAAGACATGATTCAGTAGAACAATGAATGATTTTAGTTGGTCTACCCTAACTCACATTTATCTTTACTCTCATGAATTGGATACTGTCAGTTTTCTGCCACGAAGTTAATCTCCTGAACTTGACCCATAGAAGACTGGAATTCCTGTTAGAACTCTGGAATTCCCATGTCATTGGGCTGTATCCTTCTCTACTTTAAAATTCACCCTCATTCTCTCTGTGTGTGTTTCTCTTTCTTTCTTCTCTCCCCTTCTCCTCTCCCCTCTCTCTCTCCATTCTCGCCAGCCAAGTAGGAGCTGTATATCTATTATAGTTAACCTTGAACTTCTGTAAGTGATAAATACATGATCATTTCACTTGCTTCACTTCAGCCTAAGGAATCAAGTTGAACTTCATTATTTGTTTACAAAGCAAATTAAACATTTTATTGGTTTAGTAAAAATCAAATAGCTGTGTTATTGGTCTGAAACTCTGTATTTGGTTTCATGGAATATTTGAAAAAATGACAAAATATTTGTTGTAAACTAAGATGAAATTTCAAAAATGTTGACACCTTTTCTGTGTATTTAGATTTAAACTAGTTTATAAAATAAGTGCTGGAAAACCAGTGGTTTACTGATAAATGTTTAACAAATGACTCTCTACAGGGATTAGGGGAGCCCTGGTTAGCAATACTTGCCAATACCCATGGTATAATTTACTTCAACCATGTTCAATTCCAAACTATGAACACACAATTCCTGCAAATGTAAAAATCAGCTCTCACAGGCCAGGAAGACCCAGCTCCTACTCTCCACAATAAAAATCCATATATTATTAAAACAAATACAATGACAGGCAATTAGTTATAATAAAATAATTATGGGTTTTCATTATATAAAAGTTTTATAGTAAATATTTGAGTAAATATATATATAAATTTGAGCAAAATTGCTCAAAGTAAAATATGAGATTTAAAGTATTTGGAGACTATATTTCTTTGGTATAAATTCATAAAAGGCACATTTTTTTGATAATAGTGGATTATGCCATTAGAAACGACTTCACTTTCATTCAATAATACGGTTTGCATTCTTGTGTCTATTGAAATCCTGAAACATAGGTGGATAGCATTAGTGAAAAAGATTATGCAACAAAAGCAAGACACTGAGCGATCCAAACAGTTAGATATGAGACATGGCTAAGTTTTGATATCTGGTCTACCCCAAATCTATTTTGAAATGTAGGTTTTATTATTATTCAAGTTAGATGAAACCAACAGATCAGGAGATGAACACCATTGTGAAGATAGTTGGTTACTCACAGTTCCCAAGAGTAGGAGACACACCATGCCATGCAGGGCCATACAGGGAAGCACCAAATCATTCAGGAGGCAGAGGGAATGAGAGAGACACATGGTGAAAGCTTCTACTGCATTTTCTGTGGGAAGAAACAGGTGAAGCAGGGAAAGCTGGGTTAGAATTGGCTAGTTTGAATAACTTCAATGGGCTCTTGGGTATAAGGGCTGTCTCTAGTTTTTTGGTACTTGATACTTAGGGCAGTGTAATAGAGGCACTGAGTAAGAGAGCTCTGTGAGAACCCAATAAAGGGAATGTTTGGGCATGTGGGCTCTGGATTGGTTGTTTATAATTGAAAGGAACTCTATCAGATACATCATGTAATATCTCTAGGAATTAGTTATCTTTGGGAAGAGCAGTCCTTCTAGGTTTGGCAAGCTCCCAGATATCAAAGCACCAAAAATACAGAAAATAAAAAGACTTAATACAAATGGAGAAATGTATGTGGCATAATTCTATCAATCTTCCAATAATTATTTTCCATACAGGAATTATAAGAATTTGACAATAAGCAATCTATGACATACTCTTCGGTAGAAATTTAGAATAAACGTACTCTATTTTCTAAATAAAGACAGATTGATATGCTCTGACAATCAGCTAATTGTCAAAGTAAGAAGATTGCTTCTAATAAAATTAAGGTCACCAAGGAGGCACGTTTGAATGAAGGCCAGACTGCTTCAACAGGGATGAGCCAAGGGTCTATTTTTGGACAAAGTCAAGATTTTCTTCTGAAAATAATTCAGGGTCTTCGTAGTACTTAGATAATTGGATGAAGAACACCTCATTGTCTTACTTTGGAAAGAACAGTACATTGCCATAACTATTTTTGCCTATATTTCTTAAATATTTGAGTGAAGTAATATATAAAATAACACAATAAAACACCCATAACATATTTAATTTTTAAAAATATAATATTCTAGTGAAATTTCCAAGATGAACTAGTTGTAAAATACATCTCTAGGTGTATTGAGTTGATCTCTTATGTAGGGTCATTAGATATAACTTTATGAAGTATTGGCACATTATCTGCTCCAAATGGTAACTTACAACACTGATTGCTTTTAAGCCATTCTTTTTGAAAACAATTTAATTATAAGATAATGAGTAGTTTTTTAGGGTAATAATTAGTTTATTGACAATAGAAGTATTTTAATAGCACATAGAATACTCACACTTATTTCCCTTCATTCAACAATTATTTACTGAACATTTACCACATAAGTAAGGCATTGTGCTAAACACTGGGCACTGTCCTCTATAAATTGTATCAAGTCATTAATTAGATTATTTATTTATATACTTCCTCTGCTCTTTGTAATATACCTATTCTTAGATACACATACCCAGTGATACTCATCAAAATACAAATTTTAATTTAAATCTGTCTCCTAGGGATTTATGTTGATTGCATGAAGCAAAGTGTATCATGAAGAGTGTATTAAACTTAATTAAGGATCAAATACACAACTATAAATATATATACTGTATGTGTGTGTACAATTTTAAGTTTGGTTTTCTTGGTCTGTAAGTGTAGCAACTTCTTCAGTTTAACGTTGGTGAGTAGAAGTGGTGAAAAACAGGAAAGATCAGCCCAGATGGTGAACTATGTCTTGGGTTCATCTGCATAGACATTTTGCTGGTTCTATTAGTGCTCTTCAACTCCCAAGGTGTCAGTTACCTTGTTTTCTCCTGGCCACAAACATTTCCTTTTTCTAATAGAATCTTTCAATGCAATGTTTCTTCACTTCCTCTTCTCCATTGTCAAAACTTCCCAGCCTAGTGCTTCTGTCACAGAAACATTTGGCTGATGTTGTTAACTAAGCAAATTTGGACATTCAACCATTGTTGAATTCTTTTAAAAAAATAATAGTGGTCACCATCAATTAAAGGCAAATGGCTAGACCTTGGGATTAGGTAATATATTACAATGCAAGTCTTAAATAAACTTCTTGGTCTCTTACTTTATTGGCGCTCATGCATTTTTCTTGTTGATCTGCAGGAGTTGCCTATATTTATACAGGGTCCAGCGGAAGTAAAGCTATACCCTGTATGTGAATGTCTTGCATGAGATGCACAACAATTTTAACATTTTACCTAAAATGTCATATGGTGTGCTTGAGTGTGACATTGGTATTTACAGAATTACATGCTTATGATTTTGTAATAAAAGATTTGGTATTACCAGCTCATAAAAATGGGCATCTTTTGTGCCAAACCCTGTATATCAGTCCCTTTTTGGTTCTAGACATTGCAAATGTAACATGTCCCAATGTATCATGTCTCTAATTTTGCCTATGTTGATTCTTAATTTTGATGTACTCATATTCATCCCTTTTTTTTTTTGCATTGCAATTTGTGCCTTTTGGGTTCTCTTTTGGAAAGCCTTCTGTATCTCTAAACCATAAAGATAATCTTTTCTTTGTCTTTCTTTAACATGATAATTTTGCTTTTCATATTTAGGTCTTTCATCTATTTGGAGTCTGCCCTTTTATAGCATTAGGTCATGACCAGGTTTTCTTATTTTGAATTATTTTTAAGAAAAATGAACACATAGTGATTGTAATAGCTATGGAAAAAATAAGGAATAATTAGTTATGTAATCAGTGTCTAAAAATATTTCATACCTCAATGAAAAATTGTGCATTGTCTGTAACACATTCTTCCAGGAGGCTGCTTAGTAATAACTGCTCATTGTCTTTGAGGTACTTTGTCCCTCATTTTAAATTGCAGATAACAGATAAATATGGAAACTCTGCTGTCCAGATTTCATTCGACTTCTCTAAGTCCTGTGGAAAAAAGTGTGCCTCTCTTTATAATCCAGTTCTTTCCATATAAATTTGTACTTTTTGACTTTTACATTGAACCAGTGTTAGCATCTATCTGGTTCCCTCATTGATTAACCAGTAAAATAAAATCTTTAATACTATGAGAGAATCATTTTTAATATCTATATGAGAGTAATTATTTTACTTTCTTCTGAGAATTATCTTTTAACATAGTTAAAATGATTATTCATGACATGTTAGCTAGCTAACAATATTTCCTCAGATTGTTTAAAGTGTCATACATAAATTGAAATGATTCTTGACTTGTGACATTGATAAAGTTATGCTTGGGGGAAAGTCCTTTATTTCTCATGAAGCATATCTTGTGGTGGTCTCTGGTCTCCCTGTGCATAAGACTGACCCAGAAGAGGTGCCTGAGCAAGTGATAATGAGGTTTCTTTTTTTAAGTTTGATGACTTTCAAGTTCATTCCTTCATCTTTATTTCCATTCCTCTACTTCTAGGCAAATAAAAAATAATCTAGACGTTTCCCAAAGAAATAGGGTGGTATAAGTTAACAAAAAGACTAAACTTGAGAGTCAGAAATTTGAGTTCTACTCCAAGGTTTTATTAATTAATGGGACCTGAATCAGTCTCTAGCCTCTCTGGACCCCAATGTTCCAGTCTGTCAATGTAGAGATTGGACTAGCCTTGTGACTCAAATCCATATTTCAATTTGTAATTAATTAGTTTTCTTTTTTTTATAGCTATGAGGAGCCATAAATATTTAGCGGTAAAGTCCAGCACAATCTCACTATTAGTTGAAGTGCATTAAAATAAAGGAAATCTTAGACCAAATTCCACCATACATGCACACATTTATTAGATTAGCAAATTGACACAAACTGTCCTATAAGCTCAAAGGAGTCCCAGTTCTCTGTTCTATTCTTTTAGGTACTTCAACAAAGTTTCATTTGAGGATACTGTATAATATTATAGCTGCAGAATTCAACTAACCTTCTTTTAGGAGTCGAGGACACAATTTTAATTTATATAGTTAAATATAGCACTGGTTCAAAATATTAAGTCTAGGATGCTATTCAGTGCATTCCAAACCTTAAAGTGCATATAAATCTTGCACAAATGCAGATCTTGTTAAAAACACATCTGATGTAGTAGGTCTGGAGTGGGGCCTGAGACCTTGCATTTCTAACAAAATCCCTCCTGTTCCTGGTGCTGCTAGTATAGACCACACTTTGGAATCAGAGGTATAGAACATTGTTCTTGGTAAATCCTAATACCCTGTTCATGCAGGGGCAGGAGGACTTATACGGTCCTCCTAGCCAAGCACATTGCTTGAACACCAGTGAAAAATCTTTAACATTTCTTATGCTAGGACAAAACATACTTGGTTTGATAGTAGTTAAAAGAACAGCTGCCTCTCTAAAGCCTAGAGTCTAGTGTTACTTCATCTCTGAAACAGAAACAACCTACCCCTGGACAGTGCATTCAGGATTAGGGTGCTTGAAACGTTATCTCACATTTATATTACAGGTCGTATGCTGGATCTTTTAATGATAACTGGCCTCTTTCCTGCTCTGAAACTCTAAACTTGATCTTTCCCTTTCCCTTTTTTCCCTGTTTCAAATCTGAAAGTATATTTTACTCCTCCTCATTCCCACTTCGAATTGTGGATCTAGTGCCTTTGCTTTTAACCCACCCTGGCTGTCAGTTGTACAACCTGGGTGTCAATTGTGGGGTGGATCTCCAAGTAGCTATAGTTTACAAACTCTCCCTAGGTAATTCTAATATGCAGCCAGGGTTGAGAATCATGACTCTAGTACACTGATTCTTAAACGTGGCTATGCATTCTAATCCTTTAAGGAACTTTTTAAAAATGCTTGGGTCCCACCACAAAAGGTCCTGACTTCATTGTTCTAGACTGTGGCCTGAGCATCAGGATTATTAAGCGCTCTCCAGGGGGATGCTAATATGTCTCAAAATAGAGCTCAGCCTGGTTCTGTTTATAAACCCAACTTTCAGAATTGGTCAAAGTAAAACAGAGCATGCCTAGCAATCTCTTTCCCATTAGGAAGAGAGGATTCCATTTGCTTTCAAGACGTAATCTACAACTCATTATTCAGGCCTCACTGAAAACACACACACGAGGGCTGTCTAGAAAGCAAAAAAGTATCCAGCCTTGTAACATGAAAAATAGAGGCATTTATGGATGGATTTTTTTCCAGACAGCATGTATGACAGACACACACTCACATCCCCCGCCCCACCCCAAGGATGCACTAGGGAGTTCTCAAATTTTAAATTGCATAACAACCACCTAGGATGGTTGTTGACAACGCAGACCAGAATTTCCAGATATCAGTTAGAATGAGGTCTTATTAGTCTGCGTTTTCAGGGAAACACGTAGCTGATACTGACAGCATTTGTGAGATTGTTGTCAGCATATCATGAAAGTAGAGCTGGCTGAGTAAGTAGGTGTTGGGCAGACATCTAAGTGCCTACATGGTGATGTGTGAAGTTGAAGGACATCAGGCTTTGCTACTCCAAAATATGCCACTTTGACATAAGGATTATTTTGAACTGAAGGCAATTGATAATCCACAGATGCCCTCCCCTTATGTGCCTAAAGGGAGACACAAATTTTCATTTGTGAAGGTGTTTCTTTCCCTCACTTAACCTCTACCAGGAAGAAAACAACTCTTACCACCAGACACGGAGTGTCTCCACCCACCTGGATGTATCTGCATAAACAAACCTTACCGAGGTAACCCCCCTTTCCTTTGTTAAAAGGGCATATAAGCCCCCAAGTCAAACTAATCACTTCTCTGAATTTCACTTTTCTATGAACTCCCATGCGTGTAAATATTTAAAAATTGTGTGCCTTTTCTTCTGTTAATCAGTCTTTTGTTTGTTAAATTCACAATCCCCCAGAACTGAACCTAAAGGAATAAAGAGAAAATGTTTTTCTCCCTGAGAAAATTCATGTGTGAGGCTCCCCTGATCACCAACATACCTCATTTACTGGACTGGCTATGGTGATTGTAATTTCCACTCTGGAGTAACTCCTAAGATAAGGGATCTTTTACCCAAATACAAGTAAAAATGCCTGTATATTACCCAGAAATAAGTCTTTGTCACTATTATCTATGACTAGTGGTTGACACATTCCCTATAAAATACATGGGATATGAAAATAAAGGAATGTAACTCAGTTAAAGGATAGGTTATATTTTGATAACAATACAGTCAGGATATTCTTTAAAAAAAAAAAGTGAGCAGATAGGGAAACACCTGCTGTAGTTTGGAGAAAAACAATAAAAAATATTTGGAGGGAGTGAGGAAAGAAAGGCATACACATTCATCTGCATCAATATTTGGCCTCTTGCTAAATAATAACTACTATTTATTAAGAGCAATGCCTATGTTAAGCACTGTACTAAGCACACTACATTGGCTTTTAATCAATTCCTGCAATTCCTCTATGAGGTAGGCTATAGTTACCTACTTTGTTGGGAAAGAAAGAAAACCTTTAACACAGTGGTTCTCAACCTTCCTAATGCCACGACCCTTGAATACAGTTCCTCATGTTATGGTGACCCCCGTAAAATTATTTTTGTTGCTACTTCATAACTGCAATGTTGCTACTGTTATGAATCATAATGTAAATATCTGATGTGTGTTTTCTGATGGTCTTAGGCGACCCCTGTGAAAAGGTCATTCGACCCCCAAAGGGATCACAACCCACAGGTTGAGAACCACTGCATGCTTAAAGAGAGTTTACATAATCTCCCTAAAACTATTAATAAGGAACAGGGCTAGAATATGAACAAGCCTATACAATTTCAAAGCCCTCTTTTCTCTTTAATATCTTTCACTAAAAAGAAAAAGTCAAATTAAAGTTTGTGGATGAAGAAAAAAAACTAGCAGAATCTGAGCTCTGTTTGTTTTCACAATAAGGAATGAATTAACTCATCAACATTTGCTGAGAATTCATGAATTGTTAATGGAATTGTGGAAGTACTATCACCTTTGCTGATGTCTACTTGAAAAGAGCTCCTTAATTTAACTCCAGGGTATTTAAATTGCTTGGCTTTCTCAGAAGCTTCAATTAATAGGCCCTGACCTGGAAATTGTCCAAGAGCTCTTGACAGTAGAGCTGGCCACTATACCAAGAAATCTTATTCTTATACTATTAAAAAATAGAGCAGAAAGGAAGACTATCACTTACTACATGTTGCTCTATTGGTCCAACTTATGTGTCCTATAAATTATTAATGGTGGGCCATATTGCCATAAATATAGAAAACAACACGAACGATAAAAATGGTTCTTATTTGAAAAATGAAGTAGCTTTACAGACTGTACAAGACAAGTCAGATGCTCTCACTTACTTCTTCCTCTATATTGCTCCCACTTTAACATTAATGAAAATAAACAGCTCAAGGACATTATAAAAAAAACTAATTGAGGCTGATACTCTAATTAGAAATGATTTGAAGTAAACAAAGTAACTGTGGCCTGGACTGCTTCACAAAATTGAATAAAGGCTGAAAGGGAAAATAATGACTCGTATGTATAAGGGCACATAAACACTTATTAACAATACTGGGTATGTAGGAATTATGCAAAACTGCATTTTTAGTGTCCCAGAGAAAATATGAATAAGTAAAACAAGAAAAGTGAAAAGGAGAAACTGAAAAAGACCTATTAACATTGAATATCTAATCTTACCCGGGCAAAATAAATGTATTATTTCAAGCCAAAGACAAAACAAAATCTTAATTATTTCTTTTAGCTAAGTTTTAAAAAAGTAATCTTAAATATGATATATTGCTTTTCAGCCATTGGTTTGTGTTGGGCCATGTCTCTCCCCAGAAGGTCCCCTGGGATTGCCCAGAGTTGCACTTGAAGCTGGAACAGTGAGCAGAATGACTACCCCCCAGTATCAGAATGGCTCCAGTAACTGAGAACACATTTTGGGGTGTTGTGATGCATGGAAGGACTTGGAGCTTGCTATTGGTGGAGTTCCGGCTGAATAGTAAATTAAAGATAACTTGCGAAAGGTCAAAGCCCAGATTCACAGCTGCATCACCCATCATCTGGAATGCCTTCAAAGCCGTGAGGTGTGGTTGTATGAACAGGTAAATCTCACCTATCAGCTTAAAGAGGGGACACTTCAGCAGCAGGCCCAGCGGCTCTACTGTTTACTGGGCCAGATCAATTGTCTTATTCATCAACTGAGTGCCCTCAAAACAAAGATTCAGCCAATCAAATCTCAGTGTGCCTAGAGAGAAGGGCAGCTTGACCTTTAAACCTGAAAATTCTACTGCCCTCCTCTTTGAAGCATACACAACTGCTCTGCATGAAGCCATTACCACATTTGGATCAAAATTCCTGAGCACTTGATGGCTCATGTTAGTTCATCAAATGTTAGGTCCTTCCTGGAGAAAAGAGGCTATATCCCACTGTCGGAAGTCAGCATCCAGCGGAAGTCAGCATCCAGCACCAACGCTGTTCCTCTTGGTGAATGACTCCCTGGAAGCAAACCTGCTGATGGTTGTCAGGCTCCTTGCGTACCCAGCGTCAATCTCTAGGACTGACTCACCCAAAATCAGACCTTGGAGAACAGTCAGACTCCTGCCAGTGTCTTTGATGTTTTCAGTGATGTCTGGGGCAAGCTAAAGTGCTTGGAAAACTGGCTCCATAGGAGTTAGCAACAAGAAGTTCCTGAAAATCCAAGTAACCAAAAGTCTAACAGCTCTTTTACTACCAGGTATTACTCCATTGATATTGAAAATGTTGGAGACCTAGAGCTTCTTCACCAAGATGAGATGGACCATTCCAGTTGGTGGGTGACTCCCCAGCAATCACATAAGCTGGAGAAGCCTGGGGATAGCGACTGTAAAGCCAGTGAGAAGTTTAAGCTCTTGTTTCAGGTGTTCTGGGAGTCCTGTTAGTGTAGTGTGTATGATCGGTTTGTCAATCCCAATTTCCATAACAATTGTTGGGGAAACTAGCCCAAAGGTGTGGAGATTGAAAACCTGTGCAATCCAAAGTGCCTGAATGACGGAGGCCAAGAAACCCTTGTCCACTTCCACAGTGATTACTGAGGATTGACTTGTCCAGAACCATCAGGACCCATATAAAGTAAGGAGAGCTACATAACCAATGAGCTCTGTACAAGCTTTCCAGAATGAATGTATGCGATGAAACTTGTGAGAAGGGAGCTATGTGTAAGTGGCTGCTGGAGAAAGAAGAAAAGGATAAAAATGGTATGCCTGTGGAACCAAAAACTGAATCTGAGAAGCGTAGAGATCCCCTGAGTATGTGTCTTTGACCTTCCAGAAAAGAGGCAACGGAACAAGCTAAGGCACCAAAGGCAATGGCTCCTTCTAGAATTTACTGATTCCTTCCAAGTCATCAGAAAGTCCTTTGTCAGAGTGGTTCATCACACCCTCAAGAAAAAAGGACAACCCAAGGAAGTGTCTAGGACAAAGTACAGAGCTGGCAAACAAAATCTTACAAGCCCCATGGCCACTTTCTGGTGAACCTTTAACACAGATGATTGGATCACCCCAAGAAAAAAGACAGGAAACCTCAACCGGTTATCCTCAGAAGAAGGTAAGCGGCTACTTTGAAAGAAGGCCAAGGAAGTATTACTTAATTCACCCCTACAGGAGGAACACAACTGTCTCCCAGACTATTACGGCTTCCCCGCAGTTTGTGATCTCCTTGCTTATATGCAGCTTGAAGTTGATAAAGAAAAGTGGTTGGGTCAAACTCCTCTACAGATATGAAGGAATCGAGTACTAGAGTCAAGCAACTTTTCTGCAAAGTGTCCCTTCCTTGAGTGACTGCGGCTTGCCACATTGCTGTGTTTCTGGATCTGACCAGTTAGCTTAGTTCCTTTCCTGCCTAATTTTGAACTGCTGAAGAGAAATGTCATCAAATTATGAGTTATTGGGTAAAAGAAAAAAGCTGTTTGTTGATGCTGAGGTGATTCAGTTCTTTTTTAAGGAAGTATTAAGTTAATTCATCCCTGCACTAGAGACACAGCATCTTTGTGGATAGGTCTTCTCTTAAGTCTCATGGCTCCTTAGATTGGGTTGTTTCTAGTACATTAAAACACCATAGTTTTAAATATGAAATAGTTCTACAATCAAGGTGTGTTGATGTATTCTGAAGCTAGTAAACTTTTCTAACCTTCTTTAGATGATTCCCTTGCTGTGGGTTTTCTTCCATTAGTAGTGAAAATAATGGTTCTTCTGTTTAATTAATATATAGTATATTTCACACAAATAATTAACTTTGAGAATGTAGTGATTTTTTTTCTTACCCAAATGTGTACTAATGATTTTGGTGATTTTTGACATTAATTACAAAGCATTTTAGCCTACATCTCAGACTCTACATTATTTTTTTTTTCTTTTGCAAATTTTGCCTTTATTTTCTTCTTTAAATGTTGTTAAAGTATCTAGTGAGCTCTTTTAGAAGGGCTCCAAATTGCTTCAAGATAATATTCTGGATAGTCCTGACCTTTTTCAATATATTCTGAAGAAATATAGGCAAAAGATTCCCAGTGCCAACTAATCAAAGAACTAAACGTGATGTGTTAGAAATGCAGTACTTGTACTAGTCACTATCTTAAGGGTTATTGGTGCATCCTGTGTAAATCAAAGCTGAGCTTGACACCTGGTGCTTTTAACTAAGGATCAATTAAATGCCCTCTCATCAAGTACAGCATACCCATACCTTTGACAGTATAATGCAGTGACATTTTAGTGAACAAGCTATTTGGATCACCTGTGCTTTGGAATGTTTATTGAAGCTTTATGAAAACTACTAATGTTTTCTCAATATCCTTAAAGTTATGTCCATGCTTGCAAAACTTTTTCTGTAGAAGAGAAGTGGGATTAATAATGTCCTTAAATTCTCTGATTTGAGTTATTATAGCTGTTTTCCAGACCTTTAAACTATCAAGCCACTAAAGTTGCCTATACAGTATTGGAAATATTTTTAAAAGTTTGCAATGTGGTCATCTAGAAAGCCCTTTTGGGGAAACTTTATTTGAAATATAACTTCATTAGAATTCTTAAACCACAGCTGAAAAAAACTTTCTGTTACTTTTAGTCTCCCCAGACACCATTTAGAACTTTAATAATAAAGGTGGTAGGTAAAAATTTAAGGAGGCTTTCCATTATCTTAGATTGCAGGAAACTTTGTAGTTTTTGAGATTTAACACAGTGTATTCATAAATTTACATTAGTCACTATTGCTAATAAATACATAAAATAGTTTTTTGCACCTCCTTCTGTTAAAAACATAACAGTAAAAAAAATGATGTATTAATCTTCTTTAGGTAATTATCATAACTCATGTAGTATTTTTTTTCTTTGACAAACTGTAGTATAATAACACATAGAAAAATCAGATGGAGTCCTAATGAATTCCTAGGCTTTTATAATCAGAATTTTAGATATTTAAGTGACCTCACAGATCATCTAATCCAGTGTTTAGTAGTAGTGTGGTACCTGAATCAGAATCAGTTCAAATAATTAATGAAAATGCAAATTCCCAGACATCACACCAAACAAATCAAAATCAAAATCTCTCACAGTAGCTTGCTCATTTTGAGTATATACAAGTTTTCTTTATCCACAGACATCTTGGGAGCCTCACAGAGGATTATTTGTGCCTCTTCTTCTCCCATTCTTTCCTCAAGTTCAAAGGATTTGGTTTAAATACCCACTGTTATGAACTAAATGTTTGTGCCACACTCCCCAAATTCCTATGTTGAAGCCCTAACCCCCAATTTGATGATATTAGAAAGTGAAGCCTTCAGGAGGCCATAACATTTTGATGATGTCGTGAAAGAGGAGTCACCATGATGGGATTAGTGCCCTCATAGCTTCCTCTCTCTTCCATGTGTGGATACAGCAAGAAGGAGGCTGTCTGCAAACCAGGAAGAGAACCTTCACCAAGGATCAAATCTGCTGGCATCTTAATCTCAGACTTTGCAGCTTCTTGAGCTGTAAAAAATAACTGTTGTTTAGGCCATCAAGTCTATGGTATTTTATTACTACAGCCACAGCTAAGAAATTCACCCCATGCTTGCCTTCTGTTGTGATTTTCTGTATCTAGGATATGATTTTGCCTTTCTTATAAAATTTAGTATCCATAAAATAATGATCACAAAATGAATTTTTGTCATACCCAATTCTATTTCTTATCAGTAGGAAAATGTAAACATTTTGTAGGAATAAGACATATAGGCATTTGGGATTTGTAAGACCTCTGCCTGTTGATTTGAAGTTTTATAAGGTTCATACATATCCCTGAAAACTAATCATCTGTGATCTTTTAAACCTGGCAAGGGGCACAGTCAGAATTTAAATTCAGTCCTAGGTCAATGCTTTTAAAACTCAGTCCTAGCTCAACACTTTTTCTTTTCACCGCATGATGCTAACTATAACTATAGTGAAGATATTACACAACTTATGCCAAATAAAGACAGTGTTATGGTATTTGAATTAAGAATAACTACAACTATAGAGTTCCACTAAGTTGTTTTTAATTCAATTGAGTAAATTATTAAAAATATTTGTTTCAATATTTCAATAGAGAATTACAGATTAGAAAGATTCTTCCTTTTTAGCATTTTTTATTGTTAAACTTATTGGGGTTAGCAAAAATTACATAGCTTCCAGGTGTACAATTCTACAGTGCATTATCTATGTGAGAAAGATCCTTTAAAATAATAAAATATGACCTTTTTAAAATATGACAAAAAGAAAAGATTAATAATCTGATGCTTAGTCATGAAAAGTGTTGATAACTTAGTTGCTGTAAAAGATTAATGAAAAAGATAAGTAGGTGGATTATTATTTTTTTTTGGCTAAAAAATATATCAAAAAGCTATTAATAAAAAATAACAACACTCTCACTCCACTGTCAAAGATAAGCGTGACATCTAAATTGATAATACTTTCCTAGGCTAATTTAATGTTTTTACAAAGAAAGCCTAGACTCAATAGAAGACCATAATTTAAAAAATCATATATTCCTTATTAACAAAGAGTAATGTTCACAAAAGCTAGGTATTGATTCAGTGAACGTTTGTGGGACATCTACCATGAATCAGAGTATACAAAGTCACCTGAAATTCAGATAGGAAAGAGGTTCCTAACCTCTAAAAACATGCCAGAAAAAAGATAGAATGCAATCTCATGAAAATATTTCTTGAAGAATATTAAGTGGGAGATTACTAATAATTAGTAACTATGAAGTCTGTTACCTCTTCAAGACCCTTTGCACATTAGCTTATTAACTCCACTGTGAGAAAAAGAAATCTTGAATTCCTTTTGAAGAGTCAGCAAGAAAAACAGGGCTAAGAAATTATGTGATTTACTTATAACAACAGAGAGGGTAAACTAGTGTTAAAAAAATAATTTATCCATAACTTGGAAATGATGGGGTGGAGGTGGGAGGCTGGGAGTAGAGCAGTACAAACTTTCAATGTAATATAGACCATTATATAAAAGGCCCACCCAAGGACTATTTAATTCTTTAAGAGAATGTACCTGTGCTTGACTTTGCTATTTTACTATTTGACTAGAGTACAGATAGTACTGTGAATGACATGTTAACAGATTTCTAATTTGGAATAAATGATAACTACAAAGGTTATGACTTACTTGTCCTGTAGGACATTAACTAGATTGCATTTAACATTTGCCCCTCATCACTACTAAAATGTCTGTAAGTAAATGTTTCTCAAAATGGTCTTTGAGCAAGCTATATCATCTTACTGACTTCCTCATTAATAACTTAATATATCTATGACAAGTATTCATTGTATATTTGCATGAGTGTCACCTTTAAATTTTTTGAAAATTGTATTTTGACACTATGCTAATGATTCAGAAATTATTGAACTCCATAAATATGACAATTAAAAATGACATTACTCTGAATTTATAAAAAAGTGCTCTCTGACTAATTCAGCAACCAATAATTAAATATCCTTTGCATTCTTAAGAATGACCTGTGACTTTCATTACATATTTAGTATAGACTGATGACTTTCTTTGTATATAATCTCTTAACCACCAGATTTTATAATATTATCCTTGTTTGCATCTCTCAGGATGCAAAAAAGTACGTATGATAGATTATCAATAGTTATTTTATAAATGAACTGAGTGAAATATGTAATATATTAAGGTACATCAGGCCAATATGTCCAAATTGGTATGTACAGAGTAAGTTTTAGACAATTCTAAACAACATAGAACTGGAATTGACTGCTAGAGAATTGGAAAAGAGAAATGTTAAGGTATATGTTTGATCTGCAAGTCTATGTGTCCAGACTAGTTTGAAGAATAATTTAAGATTTCCAGGAAAACAACAAAAATTCATAAGCACTTATAATGAGGTAGCACATATTAATTAAAAGCTGAGTGAAAGAACAAAGAAAAGTGAGAACTTCAATTAAGACTGGAGAAATTGGCTCAGAATGACTTGTTAATAAATATAACCAGGGTTCCTAATTAAAAACTGGATCACAATAAAGGTAAAAGACTTTCTCCTTAGGTTTGCTGTGGTTATGTACAGTAATGACAAAGGAAAGCTAAAACAAACAAACAAACAAACAAAACAAAAACAGAGCAGAACCAAATACTTTTTGACTTTCAATATCATCGTATTGCTATTAGAACATAAACATTTTAATTAACATTTCCGCACCCTATCCTTCTACGCCTTGCATCAGTATAAGCAGTATTATACATTCAAAGTGCATTATTAAATTACCAAGTTTTTCCAATCTTCACTTCAAAAAGTTTGTGGAGATCCTATTTATTCCTTTAAAATGGGTTAGAAGGATAGAAATGACTAGACAGAAGAGTATTTGGTAAATGGTCAAAAAGTACTAATAATAAAATTAACCATTCCTAAGAAAGTCAATATGATTTTCCAAACTTTATTTTTACAATATGTTGTACATAGCTTTCAAATACGAAACACTCACAGCACTAAGAAATAGAAGATGACATGCAACCCAAGATATCAAGCATATTTAATTAAAGTCTTCATAAAAAATTCAAGTAAACAATTGTTTTAGAGCTTGCAAACAACTTTATAGACTTTTATTCATTTCACATTTGCTATTTCACAAAAGCATGGTTTTTCTTGTGATTTGTTATAATGTCAACTTGCATACTGGGAACCTTCATGAAAGATTTGCAATTTAGCTAAATATTTGTACAGTTTTATTACAATGTTGAGTTTTTGTGAATTTATTGATTAAATATCTCTCTTGTAGCCTTTCCTTGGTTTCTCCTTTAATTTCACAAATGTAGTCAACTCACATTTTCTGTACTAATGTTAAAAATAAATAACACTGTTATCTTAGAAGGGGATCCAGGAGTGATGGAAAATATCATTTACTGTCAAATTGTCACATTTCAACCCAAAACATACACATAACCTCCATCTTTACTCAATCTTAATGCTCTTCTTATTTTGCCCTACCGGACAATATGGGGCAAGTGTCTGAGAAAATGGTGATGTGAGAGATAATTTATGAACTTGGCTGAAAGGTAAAAGGATGCTAAATAGTGCATAGGTGTGTGTGCATTCATATAGTTTAACTACACTTTCTGAGAACATGATGAACCAGGGTTACATTATAGGAGATACAAATGGGTGTAATATCCTGGATTCTGTTTAGGTAGATGAGATAGAAACAGGACTGCTTGATTTGATCACTTGACTTGAATTCCACCAAAAATCTAGAAAAATCTCTCTGCTAATATAAGTATCTTCACTGATACCAATTTTCTGTTATCAATGACCTCTCTTGCAAGCACACCGCCCACAAAGTTTGAGTGAAATTTTATTAAAAGTTAGAAAGAGTCAGTTGATAGAATAACAATAGTCTATTATTCCAGTGTTTCAGTCACAGAATAAGGAATCTTCAGCATGTTCTGGAGCATGTCTCACTTCACCAGCTGCAATGACCTCTGACACCTGGGTTCCTTTGCTCTGATTGCACTATCCATCTCCACCATTATAGGGTCCCTCTTGGCATATCTGTTTTCTGCTGATGCAGTCCACCATTTCCTGCTCATGCCTTCTCTTAAGCATCTGGGTCATCTACAGTCCTTAGGGATTTATTTAACAAACACTGGATGAACACCAGTATTTTCGAGTCACTGCCACTAGCCACCTTAGATATTTGCAAGAGAAACCTCCAGGAGTTCTTTTAATCTGGGTGATGTTCTCAACTACTCCAGCTTCTCCTGCAGTTTCAACATTTGGGTGACAGATCCCCTGGGAGCTGTCCCTTGAACTAATCCCTTGTCTTATAATTCAACCCCACCTGCAAACACTGGACTCAGCTGGCAGAGAGAGGCGGGGTTCACTGTATCTCCAAACACTACCTATCTCTCACTCATTCTAAATCTTAGAATGATAGACAAATAACAGAGAAAGTAAAAGCAAAGCTCTTTTCAAAAAGTACAGTAACATTTATAAAATTCTATTCATTGTAACCTGAACAAAAAGAAGATAAAAATGATCAATATTGAGAATGAAAGAGAAGACATCACTTATACATCCTGCAGATATAGAAAGTTATAAGGGAATATTATTAACAATGTTATGCCAATAAATTCAACAACATATGTGTATTAAATGGACAAGTTCTTTGAAGGACATAAAATGCCAAAATCTGTCTTGAGGAAAACTTGAAAATCTGATTGTTCTTATCCCTTTTAAGTATAAAAAATCCTCCAGGCTCAGAGTGTTTCAATGGTAAATTTAATAAACATTTGGGAGTAAAATAATTCCAATTCTTTACATCTCTTTTGGAAAACAGAGGAGGAGAAAACTCTTATCACTCATGTTATGAGGCTAGCATTACCCCCATATCAAAACCAAATAAAAATATTATAAGAAAAGAAAACTACAGATCAATATTTTTATAAGAATAAATCATAAATATCCTTAACAAAATATTAAGCCCCCTTTTGGTTAGATGGGGTTATTTAACTGTGTTCGGCCAATGATTACGAGCAGAATCTAAGTATGTCACTTCTCTGTTGAATCATTCTTTTGCAGATATAAAACTCTCTGAAATTATTTCTTTCCCTCTGCTACACTCCAGAGGCAACTTTTGATATAGTAACTATTTCCTGGAATGGCTAAAGCGGAACCTCCAGCTGACCTGCAAAGGACATGTTATGTGAGAAAAACAAACACAAACAAGAACACATTTACTGTATGAAACCACTGAGATTTTGAAGTTGTTTGTTAATGCAGCATAATCTATACTATCCTGACTGATAAGCTGTAGGATGTGAATATATGTCCACTCTAAATACCAATTTTGTTATACCTATATTAATGTTCTTGTGGTTTGTTATCATGGGTTTAATATATTTCAACTAAATTTCTACAAAGTTAGTAAAACACAAGGTTATTATGGATCTGGACCCCATCCTCACCCCCAATCACCACCACCACCAGAAAATATGGTAAAAAAGGAAAGAGATGATTTTAGGTTTTTAGTCTATGAGACTGCACAATCCATTTTAATTTCTTACTATTTCTTTTAGCGATTCCTCATGCTCTCTGATTGCTCTATGTAGCCGTTGCCCAAAATTCCAATTTTGCTTTTATTATTCTCAGTCTCATTTCTGCCTTGATAGTTTATCAATTTATATATGCTTCCTTAAATAGCTACTGAGATGTCTTCCAAATCTGTTTTTTTCAGAAGAACCATTATTTCTATGTTTCAAAATTGAAAGATATAGGTGTCTTATAGTCTCCTACTTAGATTTACGAGGTCTGACAATTAAGTTCATTAATGTGCCACCATGCGCTTACATTGGCAGTACTGTACACACAACTTGGTAAGGTTTCATAACCTTAGTATATCTGGGTCTCACAGTGTGTTTGTGTGGAAGTGTGGTGGTGTCTTGCATTCATTATTGTTGTTGCATGATTTTGGGTGCTTTTGCAAGAACATCGGAGCTTGAATTTAGAGTAATGAACAAACATTAAATTTCTTGTAAAACTTGGTAAGAGTGGAAGTGAAATCAGGGACATGTTAGTTCAAGTTTATGGAGATAATGCCATGAACTGATAAAGATAGGTTGGGGAGGCCAGTAACAAGCAGAACTGGAAAACATTGCAAAAATTCACCAAACTGTGCATCAAAATCATTGACTGACTGTGAGAAGCATAGCAGATCAAGTAAACATTGATAAACAGTTAGGAAAATCTGCACTGAAAATCTTGGCATGAGAAAGGTGTGTGCAACAATGGTCCCAAAGGAGTTCATCAATGAACAAAAGCAAAGGAGAGTCAAAGTTTGCCAAAACCTTTTGGAGAGGCAAGATGACGTTTTGGGCCATTTTATCACTGGTGATGAAACATGGGTGTACCAATACAACCCTGAAGCAAAGCATCCAACTGCACAGTACAAATCAGCCAATTCTCCATGACCAAAAATCTTCTGTCAGTCCAATTCAAGAGTCAAAGCGATGTTGCTAACCTTTATTTGATATCAGAGGGATTGTTCATTATGAATTTGTACCAACTGGACAAACTGTCAACCAAGTTTACTATTTGGAAGTGCTGAAAAAGCAGCTTGATAAAGTTAGATGAAAACTACCTAAACTTTTTGTCAGCAACCCATGACTTTTGCATCATAACAATGCACCAGCTCACACGGCACTGTCTGTGAGGGAGTTTTTAGCCAGTACACAAATAACTGTATTGGAACACCCTCCCTACTCACCTGATCTGGTCCCCAATGACTTTTCTTTACTCAAAGATAAAGGAAATATTGAAAGGAAGATATTTTGATGACATTCAGGATATCAAGGGTAATATAATAACAGCTTTGATGGCCATTTCAGAAAAAGAGTTCCAAAATTGCTTTGAAGGGTTGGCTAGATTCTGACATTGGTGCATAGCTTCCAATGGAGAATACTTTTAAGGTAACCATAGAGATATTCAGCAATGAGATATGCAGCACTTTTTTCTAGGATGAGTTGGCAAACTTAATTGTCAGACTTCATATCAACCCTCATTATTCATGGATTTCATGTTTGCAAATTTGCCTACTCACTAAAATGTATTCGTGACCCCCACCTGTGTCACTTTTATGGTCATTCATGTATGTACACAAAATGGTGAAAAAATTGAGTTGTATGACAGGCATGTTCCCAGCTGAGGTCGAACAAGATGATGCTGTGCCTTCATGTTTCAGTTCTCATACTATCTTTTTGTGCCATGGTGTTTTTAGTGCCATTGTTTTTGCTCTTTTGTGCTTTTTATTGGTGATTTTGCTGATCAAATTGCCCCTAAGCATACTGGTGAAGCACTGTGTAGTGTTTCTAAGTACAAGAAGGCTGTGATGTGCCTTATGGAGAACATATATGGTTTAGATAAGGTTTGTTCAGGCATGAGCTATAGTATTGTTGACTGTGAATTCACTGTTAATGAATCAACAACATATATTAAATAAGGTGCCATTAAACAAAATATGCATAAAACAAGCCTATGTATTTACAAGTTGACTGAGATGTTGTGACAAAATGTCAGCAATAACTTTCTCCTAAGAGCAATGGTTCAGTATTTGCTAATGCAACACTCATGGGGACTTTATAAAACATAACTACAGTGCATAACAAGAGACTATTTCCTTCTGAGAATCCTATTGTATTTCACATGAAATACGTTAGAAAGAAAGCTCACACACATCTCAACATATAAAAATCTTCCTCATTTTTTACATTTGATTTGTAACATACTCAATAATGTTCATAAAGTATACTAATCTTAAATAAAGAGTTAAATTTTTTAAATACATCCATATGCTTTTGAAACTATAATACCAAGATATAGATCAAGATATACAGCATTCCAACAAGGTTCTCTCATGTCCTTTCCCAGCCAATAACCTCAACCTGTGGAAAGCATTCTTCTGACATTTATTATCATCTATCTTTTTTGTCTGTTTTTGAGCTGCATATAAATGGAATCATACAATATGTACTTTTGTATTAAGCATTTTTGCTCAACACAATATCTATGTAACAGATGTATTTATTATTAGTGCATTCATTATATATTACTGTGTAGTATTCCATTGTATAAATTAATCGAAGTATGTTCATCCATTCTCCAGTTGATAGACATTTGGGTTACTTCGTTTTATGTAATGATGAATGAAATTGTTTTGAACATTCTTGTGCACATATTTTGGTGAACATATGAACTTATTTTTCATGAGTGTATACCTAGAACTGAAACTGATGACTGTCCCTATGTATAGAATAGCTGTGGGATTAGGTTCACTAGACATTGCCAATTTTTTAAAATGGTTGTATTTTCCTCCCATCAGCAATGTATGAGAGTTTCAATTGCTCCACATTCACCGACATGTGCAACATTTTTTATATTTTAGCCATTAATGCTCTTTTCTTGTGGTTTTAATTTTCATTTTCCTGATGATTAATGATATTGGTTATTTAATATTTACTAATTAAATTAATTAATTTGTTATTTTCTGTTAAGAAGTACTGCTTATTCCAATGTTATAAAAGTATCCTCTTATTCTAGAAGCTTTACTCTTTTACCTTTTTAATTTAGGGCTTTCCAATATGACTATGGCTATGAATAAACAATTGGTTCAGTACTATTTATTGGAAAGACAATCCATTTGCTTTTGTAATTTAAATGAAATGAACCTCTTTGTCTTAAATGAATTAGCCATGTATAAATGGTCTATTGCCATACACTTTCCTATTTCATTGGATTCTTTGTCCCTTGCACTAATATTATATTGCGTTTTACTTTATGGTATTAAAATCCAGTTCTGTACACCATACATACGTCTTTGTCTTCTTCAAAACTCTCTTGGATATTGGAAATTTTTGTGGATTCCTACATGTTTTTATATCAGTTTTCCAATTTCCTTTGGGAATTTTCTTCTGTGGTTTGGATTAGAACTCTATTGACTATTTGGGTAATTTTACTAATAACAAAGATGTTAAAATACTGTCTATGGATATTTATTAAGATATTTTAAAAGTTGTTTGAGTAGTACCGACAGAGCTATAGAGAAAAACATTTTTAAAAAACTATTTTTGCATTGTTAAGGAGATCTGCACCAAAATCTAAAAACAAAAACAAAACTGGAACCTGGGCTAAAATACAAGACTTGGAAGTTAAATGTTAACCAAGTAGATAGTGAGAACTTATTCAAAGAAATATGTGTTTTTATTTCAAGGGGTAACTCCTAAAGCCATGGAGATAAACCCTTAGTTGTAAACTCAAAGGTGCTTATCTTATCTTCCCCTAAAGACATTATTTACATTCTCAAAGGTAGGAGAACAAGCTCACTTCCTTTGTCTTCTCAAGGAATGTTTAGGGAGCAAAGTTTGCTCTCCTCTTAGAAGGGAAGTCACACAGCTACCCCTCTCCTATTTAAACTTCCAGATTCATACTTTTATGGTTTCTTGCCTATAATATACACCTCAGTACTGGTAGAGTGACCTCTAAATTTGAATCTTATCATACCTTCCCAGAAAAGAACTGGAGCAAATGAGAATTGATATGGTTATTGATGTAAGTGCATAATCTGTACCTGCCCTAGAAGGCTCCTGCCTACTTTTGAAACCCAGGGTCCCAGCTTTGATTAAATTTAGCCTTAAATCCTTGTTCTAGAAATCCTCTCTTTCTCTTTCTCCACTTCCCCTCTCTCCCCTATCCCTCTCTGGTCCCTCCTCCTCCGCCCTCTCTCCCCGACACCCCTCAGAGATCTAGCCTTTCCCTGATAATCAGCAACCCCTGAGGCAGCAGAAGAGAGTAGCCCTGACATGACTGATGATCAAAAGGTACAGACCTCCGGCAGGCTAATGATAAGGTAGAACAACCCCTTGGTTACACCGGAACCAACCTCAGAACTGTCCTCAAGACCTAAAGAAATGATTTATTACCCTTTGTCAGCTCTGACCAATCCGCTCCCAATACAACCCAGAGTGTCTTGTGATTTTGCCCTCCGAAATCTGTACCCGACGTGCTGGCGGGAGTTCCACCTTTTGAGCATGAGTTTCCACTCTCTTGGGAGGCGCCGTTCGTAATAAACGAGCCAGTATGTCTCCACTGCAGTTCTCAGTTTTTAAAGTTTGGCTCTGTTAGCGGGGGTGGGGGGTCGATGAACTCTTTCTGTGTGCTAACACTTCCAGACAATACAAATAAATATAGCTACTAAACTTGTTAGTATTTTATACTTTTTAGTGAAGCAGATTTTCACATCTTCCATAGATTATACCTGAGTATTGGATGTTTTAAAAATACTGATATGGATAGGCTGACCAGATGTGTCATCTTAAACGGGACAGAAAACAATGGTACTGTCCTGTTTCAAGCAGTGCATATGGTCAGGCTAGTGTCACTGGGCTCAACTCAAGGTGTCAGTAGGCTGACAGTATGTACTAAATGAAATGGGACCGTACGGTTGTTTTCTGTCCTGTTTAAAAGGCGATATCACATGAATGGTATCTGCAAATTTCTTCTTCCAAAAGTTGTTATTAATACCTTCTGGTTTTTAAAAATGCACGTAGAATATCTCCCCCCCCCCCCCTTGTAGTGATGTCACCTTTTCTTTTCTTGATAGTGTAATTCGAGTTTTCTCATTTATTATAATATCTGGATCAGTCTTTCCAGGGGTTTAAATTTTTAAAATATTTTGAAGGAACTTTATGTTCTATTAATTATCTCTATTGTGTCTGCTTTTTATACAACTTTTTTATATTCTTGTTTTTATTATTTCCTTCTTTTTATGTTTGTTGGTTTAATTTATTCTTTTCCTACCTTCTTGAGATGGAAACTATGTTTTACCATTTTCCTAACATATGAATTTAAAGCAAGAAATTTCTCTCTATGCACTTAACTGTATTTCTCAACTTTTGTCATATACTCGTATTTATTTACATGACATTCAGTTCAAAAATTTTTCTAATTTTCATTGCAAATTTTTTCTTACCTAGTGAGGTGCTTAAAAAGATGTTAATACATACTTACACTTGGGGAATTTTTGACTTCTATTTCTGCTGTGGAATTTCAATTACTTACTCCACTATTTCAATCCTTTGTAGTCTTGGGAAACATGTTTTATGGTCCAATGTGTAGTCTACTTTTGATAAATTTTCTTGTGTGCTTAAACAGAATACATTCTGCAACTGTAGTAATCCAAACATGTCATTTAGAGCACATTGGTTAATAGTGTTATTAAAACCTATTAAATCCTTACTGATGTTTTTGTGAGCTTGTTTTAATATTTGCTGAGAGAGTTGTGTTAATATCTTCTACCATGATTATGAATTTGTCTATTTCTCCCTTTTGCTTTTATCTATTTTTATTTTACATAGTTCATAACCATAATGAGGTGGAAAGAACATTAGTATGTTTATGCTTCCTGGTGAATTGACTTTTTTTATTGTCAGATGTTTATCTTTAACTCCAGTAATACCATTTGCATCAAAGTTTACTTTGTCTTATAGTAATATAGCCACATAATCTTTCTATTGGCTAAGAGTGTATAGCAGATTTTTTCATTCTTGTTCTTTCAGCCTATCACTTTTCATATTTTTATTGTGAATAGAATATACTGAGCAATTTAAAAATCTGTCTATCTTCTCTTAGTATTCTATCACTATTGCGTTCAATGTAATTACTGGTATAGTTGAATATATGGGGGGAGGGCCGTCTGGAAAAAGTCCCACCATAAATGCCTCTATGTCGCATATTGCATGGCTGGATACTTTCTGGACAGTCCTTGTAAATCTACCATCTTGTTGTTTGTTTTCCATTTTGTTCCAATTTTCTTCTTCAATGCCTTTATGTTGTATTAAACAATTATTTTTAAAATCATTCCATTTTATCTATTCTAAATTCTTAGATATGCGCTTTGTATTATTTTTAAGTGGTTATGTTGCCTATTATAAGTTACCCTTGAACTTATTTCAGACTACATCATATTAGTGATTTTACTATTTTATGAATAATTTAGAAAACCTTCAATGGTTTAGCTACATTTACCAGTCTCCTGCCTCCATGCCATTACCATATATTTTACTTCTTCATTTGTTATACATTCACATTTGTTATCAATTGGTATTATTCCTGATTTAAACAGGTGATATTCTTTTGTATTTACCCACATATTTACCTTTTCAGAGACTCTTCACTCCTTTCTGCAGTTCTATGCTTTCATCTGGTATCAGTTTATTTCATGCTAAATAATTTATTTTAGTATTTCTTGTACTGTGGTTGTGCTGAAATTATTTCAACTTTTGCCTATAAGCATTATGTCACTTTCATTTTGACTGACATTTTTGTTGAGCATAAAATTGTAAGTTAGTTTTTTCTTTCAACACTTTAAAGATACATTCAGTTGTCTTCTGCTTCTGATGTTTCCTCTGAAAAGTTATCTGTCAGCTTTATTTTTATTACAAACAGTCCTCATGTAACATCATTCATAGGTTCTTGGAAGCTACTTTAAGCTACAGGACATAACACACAACCAATTCTACTACTGGCTAATTGGTAAAATTAAGAATTAACTTCCTGTGGCATATTTTGTTCACAAAAACATCACCAAACTTCTAAATAAAGACCCAAACACTTCTAATATTAAACACTGAAATAAATATAAGCCATATAATTTAGGAAAGATAAGTAAAACAGGTCAGATCCTTCTTTTCCAACCCTCCTATTCTAGTTCAAGGTAGAGAGTGGTTGGAGCTTGTCACAGCAGCTCAGGACACCAGGCAGGACACACTGGGCAGGACACACTTCCATTGCAGGGCCACACACACTCAGACTAGAACAACTGAGACACACCAATTCACCTCATGTGCACATCTTTGGGATACAGGAGGAAGCTGGGGTACCTGGAGAAAACCCAGGCAAGTATGGGGAGAACAGCAAATCACACAGACAACAGCCCTGTCTGGACATCATTTTTTTCTCTAATCAATGTTATAACAAAATGATACTATTCAAGGACCCACTGTACTGTGTAATGTAGAAGGTCTTTTTCTTTGACTGCTTGTATGAGATTCTCCTCATTTTTGTTTTCAGTAGTTTCACCCTAATAGGCTGAGTACATGATTGCCTTTATTTATCCTACTTGGAGCTTCCTGAGATTCTTGAATACATTTATATTTTTCATTAGTTTAGGAAAATTACTGGATATCATTTCCAATATTGTTTTTGCCTCATTTTCCCTCTCCCTCTCTTTTTCATCTGGGTCACCATTTACACTTATTATAAACTGTTATTGAGTTATTTTTCATTCGGTTCTTTCTTTTTTATATTTTTCAGTGCTGGTGTATAGAAACACAACCAATTTCTGTATGTTGGTCTTCTATTCTACAACTTTACTGAATTCAGTGATTAGTTCTAATATTTTTTTATTGAGGCTTAAGCTTTTCTGTATATAAGATTATTTCATCTGCAAATCAAGATAAATTTACCTCTTCCTTTCTGATTTGTATGATTTTTTAAAATTTGTTTTACCTGATTGTTCTAGCTAAGACTTTCAGTACTTTGTTGAGTAAGAGTGCTGAGAGTGGGCACCCTTTTCTTGTTTCTGATCTCAGAGGAAAAGCTTTCAATCTTTCACCATTGAGAATAATATTAGCTGTGGCTTGTTATATATGGCTTTTATTATGTTGAGTTATGGTCCTTCCACACCCAATTTACTGAGAGTGTTATCATGAAAGAATGTTGTATTTTGTCAAATGCTTTTTCTGCATCTATTGAGATGGTCATATGATTTTTATCTTTTGCTGTTAATGTGATCTATCACACTTATTGCTTTGTGTATGTTGAATCGTCCTTTCATCTCAAAGATAAATATGACTTGATTATGGTGTATGATCCTTTTAATATGCTGGTGAATTCAATTTGCTGTTTTTTTTTTCCAAAGAAGACATACATCTAGCCAACAGGTATATGAAAAAATGCTCAACATCCCTACTTATCAGGCAAATGCAAATCAAAACAATGAGCTATCAGTTCATACCTATTAGAATGACTATTATCAAAAAGGCAAGAGGTTAAGTGTTGGCAAGTATGTGAAGAAAATAGAACCTTTGTGCACTGTTGATGGGATTGTAAATTGGCATAGCCATTGTGGAAAACATTATTGAAGATATAAAAATTAGAAGTAGAACTACTATATGATCCAGCAATCTTGTTTCTAGATATATATCCAAAAAAAAAAAAATGAAAATAGGATATCAAAGAAACATCTGCACTCTCATGTTTATCACAGCATTATTCACAATAGCCAAAGGACAGAAACAACCTAATGGATGGATAAAGAAGATGTGGTATATACACAGTGTGACATTATTCAGCCATGAGAAAGAAGATAATCCTGCCATTTGTGAAAACCTGGATGAAACTTGAGGGCATTATGTTAAGTGTAATAAGTCAGACAGAGAAAAACAGATACTGCATGATATCACTTCTTTCTGAAAATTTTAAAAGTCAAACTCATAGAAACAGAGTATAAAAGTGGTTGACAGGGGCAAGGGGTGGGGGAATTAGGGAGATATTGGTCAAAGCATACAAACTTCCATTTAGAAGATAAAGCCTGGGGATCTAGTGCACAGCATTCTGATTATAGTTGACAGTACCACACTGAGTTAAAAATTGCTAAGAGAGTAGATTTCAAATGTTCTCACCACACAAAAGAAATGGTAACTAGGTGATGTGATGGAGATGTTAGCTAATGCTACAGTGATAATCATCTTGTAATACACTGCATCAAATCAACAGAATGTATACCTGAAACTTACACTATGTTATGTCAATTATATTTCAATAAAACTGAGGCGGAAATTGGACACCCACCTCTAGGAGTTTACAGTCTACTCAAAATTATAGAACTGCACCCATTGACCCTCAGGTATACTTAAAAAGCAACAATTAAAATGGTTGCTAATTGGTGGAAAATGTTAAAACATGTGAGAGACTGATTAAGTTGAGCAAAGCTCGTTCAAGGAGATTTGGACCAGATAATAAAGTAGAGAAAGTGTCTGTAGTGGTAACAAGAGTGAAAAAAAGTAACTTCAATTGGAAGAAGAGCTCTGAGAGAGAAGATAGGAGGTAGATACAGTCTCATGCTTCGTTTAGAGGAACAAGCAGATGTATTAATAGAAAGTTCATGCTGTTTTTCTGGGAAGCTGTAGTCTCTGCACTCAACACTTGTGTATTATTGATCTCCATTGTACGGACAGCGTGTGTTGGTCCTGCTAAAAATTAAAAAAAAAAAAAAGCAATTATTTCACTCTGATTCCTGTAAATTTAATTGCTGTCGTCAACTTCTACCCACACGCATTCCATTGCTGAACATTTTTATTTCAAGCTTTCTTTATGTGTTCTCCTTATGAATTTGAGTTTGCACGCTCTGCTTGCAGCTGTCCTAATTCTGTACAACATACAAACACCTTCATTTGTTCTCTCATATGTCCTGGCCAGCTGACTTGTGGTGCTGCGAATCAGCTTTTCAGAATTAGAGGGCTTGGCTGTATTTTTGGACCTCAGTACAGTTCTTTCTTAAGGCAATGACAATAAAGGACTTTGGTGTAGGATGGGACAACTTCAGCTCCGTGGAACCACACTGACTCCACCTTCAGCACTCTGATTTAGTACACTTATTCCTGTGTCCCATACTCTCCTGACTTGGTCTTGGCTTTCGTAATTTCCTCTACCCTTGGCTTTTGTCTTGTACCAACAGTGTAGCCACTAGCCAGCCCTTCACAACTTCTTTGTAAAATAATCAGGAAACATTGGTCTTTTACAATTGTTTTATTTTTATTCTTAATGTTTGTGATTCATCTGGTTTGAAAGCTGAGTGCTGTAAGCAAAGCTACAAGTCTGTCTATTTTTAATTTGTTTATGGATTTTTTTAATAATACAATTCTTAAAATGTAAAGACAAGCACAATTGTAGGTGTTAATTATTGGATGCATTTTAGTCACTCCAACCAAAACATGTATACTAACACATTATGTAAATTAACAAATTTATTTAGCACAATAATAATCACTCTGAAGTCCTGAGGCATTTTTTTTTAAAGCACAGAGTTGGTTAACAAAGCCTCAGAAGTCATGTAGAATCCTTCCTGGCACATTCTATTTTTTGACAAAGACTCTCCAAGTTCAAGTGGAGGAATCACAGACTCCTTCCTCTTTATGGGAGAAGTTAAAGAATTGTTTTTCAAATAATTTGTGTAAATGTTTAAAAATCACCCTAAGTACGGACTCTGTCCAAAATCCAGACTGCATTATTAGCCCAATGCTTCACCCATGCCTTTAACGACAACCTATCTTAGTCAGCTCGGGCTGCTATAAGAAAACACTAGAGACAGTGTAACTTAAACAGCAGACATTTATTTTTCGCAGTTCTGAAGACTGGGAAGACCAAGGTGCTAGCAGATTTTGTTCTTGTGAAGCTTCTCTACCTGGCTTGCAGGAAGCTGTCTTTTTGCTATGTCCTTACATGGCAGAGACAAGAAGTTTGGAGGTCTCTTTTTCTTCTTATAAGGGCACTAATCTCATCATTGAGACTCACCCTCATGACCTCATCTAAATCTATTACCTAAATAATTACCTTCCAAAGGCCCCCTTCCTAATACTATAGCATTTTTAAGGCTTTGGCAAATGAAATTGGAGGGTAGGAGCACACAGATTTTTGAATCATAACATAAAGTTTCCATGTGACTCTGCAGTGCCTTCTACTTCTCCATATGGGGAAGTAATTTTTTCCTATCCATTGACTTTGGCCATGGACATGTGGACTCACTTTGGCCTGTGATATTAGCAGAAGTAGCATAAGCAGAAGTTTAAATACTCTTCAGTCATTGTCCTGCCTTCTTGAACCTCTGCCACTGCTTTTAGGAGAACATTTTTCACCTCTACTAGCGCCCCAGCAGGAGGATAACAGTTATGTAGAGCATATCCATCCTAGTTGCCACAACATGAAGAAGAAGGCCCTGGGCCAGCTTGTATAACTACAGGGAGAAGCAGAGCAGCCCAGCCAAGCTCCTGCCAGGCCAATTAAACCCCAGCAAACCTACCAATAAGTTAACATTTTAAGCCACTTAGTTTTGGGATGGTTTGTTATATAGGATTAGTCAATTAAAGCAGTCTTATTTTATTCAAGTGTATCTTGTGTTCCACAGTGAAATTACATATTTTAAATATTTTTCATATACAAGGTCAGACAACTAATTTCACAACTCATCCTAGAAAGAGTGCTACGTACCTTATTGCTGCATAAATCACTATGGTTACCTTTGAAGTACTCTCTTTAGGAAGCTACACACAAACACCGGTGCCTAGTCCATCCTTCAAAGCAATTTTGGAACTCTTTCTCTGAATAACCATCAGAGCTACCATCATACCCCAAAATCTTGCAATTAAGTTTGCAAACTTGCGACCAACAGCACTGTACAAACAATTTGGTAAGGTGTCATAATCTTGACAAGGTATGACAACAGCTCTGATGGCCATTCCAGAAAAAGAGTTCCAAAATTGTTTTGAAGGTTAGACTAGGTGCTGGTGTTGGTGCACAGCTTCCCAAGGGGAGTACTTGGAAGGTGACCATAGTGATATTCAGCAATGAGGTATGTAGCACTTCTTCTAGGATGAGTTTGCAAGTTAATGGTCTGCCCTTATGTGTCCTTTGCATTTCTTTTCAAGTGTATTCCCAAGTGTTTTTGCTTCTGTGCTGATAATTTCAATGAAATAGTCACCATTATATTTTAAAAATGTAATTAGCAAGGCAATTAAGACTTAAATATTACCATATTTTGTCATGTAAAATGTGCACATTTTTTGCCTAAATTTGTGAGGGAAAAAATAAGATGTGCATTATACATGGGCAGTATTAATTCTATATCTACATAAATGTTTTTAAGTCTTTTATTTATACTTATGAGTTAAAAGTGTAACTCTAGAAATCAATAACAATATCTGTATACAAAATAATACCCTGGAATATGATAATTGGGTTTTATTCATGAAAAAATTTATACTTAAAATTTCTTGTACCTGTTCTTGTGTTTCGTAATTATTCGTTACATAAAATTTCTTGTATGGTAGAATTGTACACCTGGAACCTATGGAATTCTTGCTAACCAATGTCACTCTAATTATTCTAACGATAAAA